>ML785838.1:661102-685355 GCA_009831015.1 Picea engelmannii | reverse complement strand
CTTCTGGAATCAAGTCAATATGGTGGCTAATACTCCTAATGGATGGTAATGAGTGAGGAAACTCATCCACTACTATGTCAGCAAAATTCTCTAACAATTCTTGAATTTCTTCAGGTAAATCATTAATAGAAGTATTGGTAAGGATAACTCTCGACTTCCTTACTACAATAAATTGCATTTCTTGATCTTTCTTGATCTCTTTCAAGAGTTCCTTTCCACTCATGAGAAGTAGTCTTGTGCTCGCTTCTTCCTTTTCTCTCTTCTCTTCTATTGGCAATAACATGTGGGTTCTACCATTTTTTTTCTAGAGCATAAGTATTCTTCCTCCCATCATGAATGACATTCCTATCAAACTTCCATGGTCTCCCCAACAAAATACGACAAGCATCCATGGGAATTACATCACGCATAATCTCATATTTATAGCCTCCTATTTTAAATTCCACTTTGCCTTGTTGACTTACCATTACTTGATGTCCTTTCTGCAACCACGAAACTTTATATGGACTTAGGTGTGAAGTTATCTCTAGCTCTAGTTTCTCCACCATTTATGTATATACTAAATTATCAGTGCTCCCACTCTCTATAATCATCTTGCAAACTTTGTCCTTTGTTTTACAAGCAGTCCTGAACAACTTTGTTCGTTGAACTGAATCTTCTATTTCTTTCTCTGGCTTTAGAAGAACTTTCCTCATCATAAGGTTATGTCCTCCTTCTTCTGCCTCTACTTCCACATTCTTCTAGGCCTCATAAATTTGTGCTTCTCCTCCTCCTTCTTTCTTCCTCTCGGGGCATTCCCAAGACATGGGTCATGTCTTTCCACATGCATAACATTTAACTCCACCTCCTCTACCTCTTCCTCTTCCTCGAGGAAAATAATTTCTCCCAACAAACGGTCTTCTTCGGGAACTTCCTCCTCTTTCAAAGTGACTATATGATTTCTCAATCTCATCCTTGGTTTTCAGTGCCTTATCATAGAAAATTCCCTTACCTCTATTTGAGCCTCTACTTCTACTTTGCTGACTCTAGTTCCTGTCCAACTTTTCTTATGCCTTCAGTGCAATATGATAAACATCTTCCACTGTCCTCACAGCCATCATGTTGATCTCATCCTGGATTTCATATCTCAAGCCATTTATATACCTGGCAACTTTTTCATCATCCCTCTCTCTTTGTCCAGTCCTAATATTCAGTCTATAAAATTCTTCTATGTACTCTTTCACTGTCATACCCCTCTGTCTCAGGTTCTACAACTTTTTGAGCAGGTTTATCTAGTAATCCTTAGGTATGAATTTAGCCTTTAGTTTGGCTACCATCCTATCCCAATTCTTTATCTTTTGTTTGCTTTTGCTCCTTCTCTCTGCCTGCAGTTCATTCCACCACAGTGCTGCATGTCCCTTTAATATGGTGACAACATGTCTCACCTTCCTTCATCAACATCTTCATAGTCGAAATACTTGTCCATGGACCTTATCCAGTCCAATAGCTCTTCAACATCCAAATTAACTTCATACATTGGGACGTCCATCTTTGCTCTATCTCCCAACTTCACAACAACTTTTAATAAGCGTTCTTCAGCTGCATCTTCTCCTGTAGCTTCTTCAACCTCTACTTCTTCTCTTCCTGCATCACTGACATATTCAACGATAGGTGTTCTTCTTTGCATTTCTTCCATCGCTTCCAACCTTGCACGAAGCTCTCTCATTTCTCTTCCTACAACACAGTTTTCTAAAGGTGGTTCTATACGTACCCTCAGAGACATCACTTCAACTGTTCCTAACACACTGAGTACAACTTCAATATTGTTCAAGCTTTGATACCACTTGGTGCAAACCCCCCCTTTCTCCTTGGGGATGCGTGACCTCCTGGTCAAGGATCTTCAATTCTCAGAGCTGAATTAGCTCTCTGAAACCTTAATGGTCTCACTTGTAAATAAACACAGGAATTTTCTGTCTTTCAATGCAAGTTCTGTAACACTCGCGATCTCTTCTTCTCACGACTGAACGATCACAATTCAGGCACTAGCTCCTCCTCTGTTAACTCCTTCCCGCACATGACCTCGGTCTATGTCCACACACGATTTCGGGCGCAGTCAAAAGTGGTTTGGGATCAACCCACTTTTCTCCCCACAATTTGCTACAAATCGCCGCACATCCTTTTTGCAATATCGTGGTTTCAATTGCGGCCCGCTGTCAATTTTTTAACATCTAAGTACTTTCTGTCCCCGCAATCCTTCGTGATCGTCGATCTCAAGATCTTGATGACACTTCTGAGCCTAATGGTTCAGATCTGCCCTTTCCCAATCTACAGATCAAAATTAACCCTTCTAAATCAATGGCTGTGATTTATTCCGTGATTCGGGCTTCGAGAGTTTCCAATCTCAAATCCTGGTTTCTCCACAATGGCTATCTCCTGAAATAAAATATCTGTTGACATTTATCCTCCTCAAATCGACAGTTATAATTTAATTCGTACCTTCGGGGTTTGGAGATTTCAATTCTCAACTTCCCAAAGTATTGTTATCCGAAGTTCACGATCTGTCTCCACGCGTCCCTCTGGATCTGACGGTCCAGATTTACTTCGGGTCTTCAGGTTTCGGCAATCTCAATTCTCAATTGAAACCCAATCGCAATTTACCCGGAGCTTACGATCTGTTGACGCGTATCCCTCCTTGAATCAATGGTCCTTGTTTCCTTCGGGGCTTCGACGATCTCTACTCCTTGGTTTACAAATAGTTTAAATCTCGTGCACGTTTCCTAGATCTAACGGTCTGAAATAATTCGTTCCTCTTGGATAGATTTTAACCCTTTATCTTGTCCAACTTCCGCAAATTCTCCTTTTGAAGGATTTCTTCGACACTTAGTCGATTTCTGGTCCTGTGCACTCCTTGTGATTGACCTCTGCACTTTCTTATGAGAAAAACCCGAGTTATTTCTCCAATTCAAAGACTTCACATACGCATTCCTTGCGCTTAATATGCACATTCTGCATACAAAAGTTCCATGCTATCTCTCCTGAGCTTCGAGTCGAAAAATACTCTCACACGCACTGCTTGTGTTCAGTATGAACTCCTTGCATAGCTTACATAAGAGAAAAATTTGAAACTTATTCAATTCTTCATAAATTAATTCCTTCATCATGAACATCACACATCCACAAAACACATAACAACAGTAAAATTGTAAAACAATATCAAAATTGTACAATTGGATAAATTTTCCTCTATTCTATTCATTCCAAAAACATGGTTACAACTTCTGTCTCTTACAAACACTACCATGAAAACTTGTCTAAGGACCCAGAGCCTTCTTTGCTCTTCTTCCCCCTATCTAAAATCTATCACCTTCTACTCTAGAGGTTACCTACTTAGCTTAATTAATGCAACATAATGACTAATATGGGCTAATATCCTACACCTGTAATATATTACAGTCATGTAAGGATTTACAATGACCCGTCAGTTCAAAACGGTGGCCCGAATTTACATACATCTAATTAATTAACGAGAGATTCAAAAAATCTCCACACTGCTACCAAGTTGGTTAAGAATCAGTTTGGCTCTTTCAATGCGTTGATGTGTGGATTTCGCTTCCACGTCTACTTTGCTTTGATTTGATAGAGATGCTCCTCCATCAACATGGCTTAGCCTCATACCCTAATCCCAAATCCATCTACAATTGCATACTGAAATTCCTCCTCAAACTCTTTAAAAAAAATCTTTGGTAAACCATACATTACTATTGATTCGACAACTAGCATATGCAACTTTATATACGTTTGTTTTGTTTCAACAACTCGTGTAAGCACTCAAATTGCACTAAAAAATAAAATATGTGCAAAATGCACCTTTTTTGACATATTTCATAGGTTTTCCAAGTTAATTAACTTCTATTCCTCATGCCTAAATACTCCAACCAACTTTTAAGAGTATAAATAGAGCCATTTGGTGGAGGAGAAGGGAAGCACCCTTATGCTAGCAAAAATCCACTTAATTTTGCAAGTATTCAATCCTTTGTTTTTAAGACCATCCCCCATTCCGTGAAACCCTTGTTTCCAACACCCTTTCCCTCATTATCACATTGAAAGAAAGAGACCCACTCTATTTCTATCACCATCTCAGAGAAAGGAATAAGGAGGTGAAGTTGTCTTTAGTGGCCCATGAGGAGAAATTTGGATGGCAGTTCCAGATTTACCTCAACAAGGATCAGGTGACATCATTTCTTGTTAATTTAATATCTGAGAATTATCTTTGTTCCTGCTCCAATTATGTGTTATCAATATGTTTTCACTATTATTGTATGCATATGATTTGTAGATAGCTAACTTGTCAATCTTCGTTTAGTTTTAGGTAGTTAGAATTCATTTATTATAACTACTTTGATTGCAAATATGTTCTTTTGTTTGTGTAGATCAATGGAAGGTATCCTTGGATGAGGAATTTAAGCGAAGGCCTTCAAGAGAGGTTTACTCCGAACTACAATGGGTAAGTGGTTTCTAACCATTGCTAGTTATAAAATTGTATGTTGTAACTACTTCAATGTTTGAGCTAGTTCTTTCGATTGTTTTTATCTGTGTGATCTTCAACCTTGGTCATAGACGTGAAAACCCTGAAACACAATTGTCAAAGGTTTTGAGATGCATGGGAAAGATAACCATGAATTCATATTGAAGAAGGATCAACATCGGTTGATCCATGCACCACGAGTTTGGTATTTTGGTGTCATGAGTTTTTACTCAAGCTAGGATTTTTCAAGCTTAGTGCATATTTTAATTCTTTATATAAATGAGTTTATCATTATAGGAAGTCCCAAACAACTCATGTTGTGGTGTAAGAAAATTTTGTCAAGTGAAGTTGACATGAAGGACAAAGGAGGTTGACAAGTTATTGATGAAGTTTTCCTTGTATAAGGGATTCATACCTTGAATATTCTAAAGAGATTTTAGAGTGAGGAAGGGAGAAATCATCCAAGGTTATATTTCTTCAGGTTCACAAATAGTCAACATGGTGATAAAGCCCCTAGCAAAGGGGAGGTTCAAGATTCTATGATAGTATTTTGTTTTGGTGGAGAACACTTTCCTCATAAAGAGGGAGTGTTAGTTTTTAACTATGATTGCTTAGTCATTGTTCTTCCTCTAATAAATATGACACACTTCAATAGAGATAGTAGGCTACTACAAATCCTAGCTTTGGGGTCTATGCATGAGACGAACCAACCCAGTTTAGATCATCAATGTCCAAAACATTTGGAATATAAAGAAATCCATTGAGGATAAAATAATAAATATTGAATAAATATATGAGAATATAATAGTATAATTGATTACAATGAGAGCCCCATACATATACTTAAGTGGAGGCGCCTTTTTACCAAAAGACATGTCCTCTTATTAAGATGTCTCTTCATAAATGAGTAGTTATTGTTTATTATTTGTTAGCATTTATATTTTATATTTATATATAATAATGTTTATTACATTGCTTTCCCCTTTATAAATTCTTTGTCCTCAAAGCATATTTATGGAAAGGCTTGATGTCCTTTTCCCTAGCTTGTAATGTCTTCATATGATTCTATGTTTTTGAAGTTGTCATGGTTAATGATGCAAGAGAGTATGAACTTCTAATTGTTGATCAGAAGTGTCGCACTGTAAAAGGATTTGGCCATCCTATTTCGATCCTTCGTGGAATATTGTATTTATAGGATACCCAATATAAATTATTAGTATAAGACTCAATTGTATTGTCATCAATATTCTTAAAATGATAAGTCGATTGTTTTTTTTTTTAATGATGTTGATAAACATACTTGCTAATGACCCTGCTTACTTTATTAAGATGTTGATAAGGTGTCTTTGTAGCTTGAATTCCCTATATCATGCTTGTAGCATTTTCTCAATTTACTTTTGGTATTGTATCTTCTTCATGTGTTGGTGTTGCTTTGTTGATCACTAAATTTCTATTAGTAAGTACACTTGGAATTTCTATCATTTGTACTTCGGCATCCGAAGTTGTCCTTGCACTGATTTTGCACCTTCTTGAGTTGTGATGTTGATTGGATCTGTATTTGTTCCTTTCTCTACAACTTGGATTTTTACATCTAAGGGTTTCAATGTTTCCTTCTTAATAAGTTGTTCTAACTTGTTTTCCAACAACTTCTTATTGGTCTTAAGCTTCTTAATTTGCATAAGTACGTTTTTGTTATGATTAGTTAGGAAAAAAAATTCTTCATTAACATCTATGATAACTTTGTCAAGTTCTTTTTGCATTTTTTGTACTACCTTATGACTATCTCGAAGGATAATTTTTGAGATATCTTTAAGGTATTTTGATGTTACTGAATTTGAATCCAACTTAATGTCCTATAACATTATCTTCTTCTTCTTATAGGAAAATATCAAAAACTTCTTCTTCATTTTTCAGAGGAAAGACCTTGGTGTTTCCATCGAGGGTGAACTCAAAAGTATGTCACCATCATCGCTCTATAAATATCTAATAGTGAATTGCGATACAAAAGTATAATTGCCAATGTTCACTCGTAAATTGGTTATGTCATACTGTTTTCTATCCCCAAAATCTAATTTTTCAATTATATTTGACTCAGGAATCACTAACTAGTTAGTGAACTCGACACTAACTTAATTATTACGTTTTGATGGAGCAATAAAAATAGTGATATCTTTCCCTCCAAATGTTCCCTTGATTCTAAATAGCAATGAAGCAAAGTTTTTTGGAGTCTTAGAAAATGTTCCCATTTCCTCATTATTAAGATGCATTTTGTTTTTGTTAAAAAATTGTGATAAACAAAACCTTGATGATGAAGCTTATATATCCCTTCTTTTTCCTCAAAGATTAAATAACACCTTATTTTGAAATTGAAATTTTTTCAATAGATTTTTTGAAAACAATTTTTTTGGTAACTCTTTATAATATCAATTACTTTTTGTTTTACTTGTAACTTTTAAATTAAAATTCTTTATAAGCGATATAATTTGAAATACAATAATAATATATTCTCAGCTTTGACTTTTCTAAATAACTTTGTTATAATTCAAACTTAGAGAATGAAATATATTTTGAAATTGCCCATGTTTACTTACACCTCTTATAATTTTTTTTGAATGGCACTTTGGATTAATTTTATAATCTCTTTTACTTAAACTTTATTACTTATCCCTTTAATATGACAGTTCTTGGTAACTTAGGCATGAGAGTTCTTGGTAACTTATAAATTTATGAGGTCGATTAATTAATTCTTTTTAAAATTTTGGTCGTTTAAGTTGATATACCACCTTGAAAAATCCTTGGTGAACTGTATCATGGCATCACCAATTTAAATAGTCACAAAAATTGATTAAAACAAATTAATGGTAGCTGTGTTGGCTATTGCCTATCTAATGTATGGCGGAGTTGCGGCTCCCAGAGATGGTATGGCGAGATTGAAATGAACCTATTGAAATGGTTCCTTTGCCACATAACAAATCAAACCTCCACAACTATGCTTAATCATTGATGTGTTTACGTATATGCGTGTCTTTGAAATGGTGACAGGTAACTATACTTTGATTCAACCTTATCAGTGGCAGCCTGAGTTCTTTATTTTGTTCTCAAAGAACAAGAACTAATTAATCCATTATTGATAACCTACGTATGCTCCAATGCTAAAAAATACTTGGTGAATGTATTTTTGGTCAAGTCCAGAGGCAATGAAACCCTTCCCACATTCAATATTGGTCAAAGGGTCAATGGTTTTGTTGCCAATGGCAATGAAATTTGACCAAAAGTTTGGTAACCAAAGGTTGAGATCAAACTTTCTCTAATAACAAATGAGACAAACCAGAGGGGTGTTTAGCCTAGAGATATGTCTTTTTTTTTTAAATAATTGTTTATTATTTA
The DNA here is from genome assembly GCA_009831015.1 of Picea engelmannii. NCBI lineage: Eukaryota > Viridiplantae > Streptophyta > Pinopsida > Pinales > Pinaceae > Picea > Picea engelmannii. The sequence continues at coordinate 677,464 of ML785838.1, read as the reverse complement.
TTGGCTTTTATATTTATATATAATAATGTTTATTACAATGCATAGCATAAAAGATGCCTTCTGATTATGGACATCAACAGAATTAATGAGTCACAATAACAAATTATATGGGCAATGAGGTAGGGGTGCATGCATAGATGTGGTAAACTTAGAGGAGATCTAATTTAAGTGGTTGTTATAAAATTAGAAGTGACACCTTTTCGGTGTTAGATTAGGTTCTATTTTACTAACAGTGAGTTAACTGTTGTTTTAGATTTATAAGCTTAAGTTTAGACTTTGCTTTTGGTAATCACCTGAATAGCTCTGCGAGCGAAATTTAGGTGATAATGGTTCAGTCTGTTTAGGGTGTTTTTGTCACAAGAGTGAGCCAAAACTCCTTCACTATAGCTAAGATGCAATACTATAGAACAAACAGTTGTTAGTTTGACACATGAGCATCATTGCAATAGACATGAAATGAAGAGACATGAAATGAAGAAACATGTATGAGATACAAAAAATAAATAAATAAATAAACTAAGTTACAACCATGAAATTTAAACAGTGAAATTGAAGGAAGCAACTATACTCATGTATTACCAATGGATGGGCTTTGAACACGAGGATCTGCACTTGGGGAGAATGGTTGGATGCAAGTGTGTTCCAACACTCTCCTTGGGAGGGTCCTTTCGCTTATTTGATGGCCTCTCTTTCACAATGATGTGTACAAAGAAAAATGTCCTTGCTCCAAAAAATGGAAGAGCTTCAAATAAGTATGAGAGTAATTGTTACTTGTTGATAAGAAAGCAAGACAATACGGTCTCCAATCTCATTCCTACAGCATGACTCTCCATAATTTTCCCTCTCTTTGAATGCTTCCCATCGCTCTTCTCTTTGAATGCTTCCCATGGTTCTTATTTATAGCAGAATTTCCAACCTCAATGCAAATTAATTTCAATGTGAATGCATCTTATTTGAATTGTGGATCCAATGCTTTGATGGAGACACTTGGGAGGCCAAGGTAATCATGAGCTTGAATTTCTCATGTACAACAGCTTAGATGTCCTTGAGCTAGACTAGGTTCCTTAACTGCGCCGAATGAATTGGCTTCATGCCTAGCAAGTTGCACGAGTGTCAGTGAAGGTATGTCGCACACGTGTATAAAAACCCATTTTTGCAAAGTATTTTTGGCATTCTTTTGGAGTGCTGTATAATTGCCATGAAGTAGCCTTTGCTATACTGTATCGATGATATTTTCCAGTAATCACTTGAATAGCTTTGTGAGAAAAATTTAGGTGATAACACTTTTGTTATTTTCAGAAGTTCTACTTTACAGAATTAGTAGTTTGACTTTTTAGAATTAGATTAGCTATTCTGTATTTTCTCCTAGCCTAGCCTTCTTCATCTATAAAAGAAAGGCAGGGTGTGAGTGATCAAACAATTCCAGTTTTAAATGAGGTGTTGTGTTGTTTTCTTTTCAGAGTTAATAAGAAAACAGAGATGTGTTTTTGAGTGCTACAGATTTTTTTTTTGATGTTCATATCTTCAAGTAGCAATGTGTCTGTAAATTTTGCATATAAACCAACAGTTTTGTGAGTTTTCTCGTTTACTGCTTTCTCCGGTTTTAGGTTGCCACCCTCGTCTTTAGGAAGGATACACATGCCAAGGGACCATAGGAAAACCCCTTTCACCTCCATATTTAGCCCATAAAAAAGACCTCGGGATTTTCTCCAATTTGCCAAACTGGGTACAGTTAAGGAGCCATATCTATTGTAATTGGCCTGTTTCCGAGTTACATTTATGTGTTTCCTCTCCCTGTGGTTGTACTTTCCTTTTCCAATACCGACTTTACCATTTAACTGAAAATAATTTGTTCTTTTGCCACCTATCCTACATCATCCAACAAAATCTTCAAATCAGAAACATAGCCGGACATCTTCATCTCATAAGTCAAATCCTCCAACTTTGTACGGATATGCTGCATTGGTGGCCATGATTGATTTCCTATGAAGAAAGCATACACCCGTTTATTGACCTCAATCCAACTGCATCCAGGTGTCTTTTGTATGCTTCTGTCTTTCATCATCTTTCGTATCTTTTCAATGTCACCCCACTTGCCGGCAGAAGCATAAATATTGGAGAGAAGAACATATGGTTCAGCATATTTGGGTTCCAACTCCAAAATGCGTTCTCCTACACAGTCTCCTAGCTCTATGTTGTTATGTATTCTGCAGGCACCTAGCAAACAACACCACACAGAAGCGTCAGGTTTCATTGGCATTTTGATGATGAAGTCGTGTGCCTCATCCAGATGTCCAGCACGACCAAGAAGGTCAACTATGCAGGCATAGTGTTCCATTGCAGGAGTGATGTGATAACATTTGCTCATGCAATTGAAGTAGTGATAACCATCATCCACCAAACCCGCATGGCTGCACGCAGACAATACACAAAGTAAGGTGACATGGTCGGGGTTCATACCAGACTGCTTCATTTGTTCAAAGAGTCTGAGTGCCTCTTTGCCACAGCCATGCATGGCATATCCTCCAATAATTGCTGTCCAGGAAACGACATCTCGATGACGCATTCTGTCAAACAATTCACGTGCCTTCTGCAGGCTCCCGCATTTTGCATACATATCAATCAGGGCATTAGCTACAGGCACATCCAATTCAAATCCACTAGTAATTAACTTCACATGAATCTCCATACCCTGTTCCAGGGCTGCCAAGCTGGCACAGACTTGAAGAATAATAGTGAAGGTCTTCAAGTCTGATCTCACACCTGCCAATTCCATTTGCTGAAAAAGCTTCAAGGCCTTATCTGCCAATCCATTTCGTGCAAATCCCGCAATCATCACTGTCCATGAGACAACGTTTCTCTGGGGCATTTCCATGAAGAGTTTGAAAGCCTCATCAATGAGCCCATTCTGCGCCAATCCCGATATCATTGCTGTCCAGGACACCAAGTTTCTCCCAGGCAGTTGCTCAAATAGCTCCAGGGCCTCATCCACAAGCCCATTCTGTGCATAGCCTGCAATCATGGCCGTCCAGGATACAACATTTCGTTGACGCATTTTGTCAAACACTTGACGCGCCATTTCAATACTTCGACATTTTGCATACATGTCTACTAGGGCATTCGCCACTGGAACATGAGATTGAAATCCGCTTCTTATTATTTTACTGTGGATTTCCATACCCCGCTGCAGAGATGCTAAGTTGGTGCATGCCGGAAGAACGCTGGTAAAGGTGAAGTGATTGGGATGGAGCCCTGCTTTTTGCATTTGGTGAAAGAGGGTTAATGCCTCCTCAGGAAACCCATGCCTTGCATAAGCTGCGATCATAACAGTCCATGAACAGACATTTGGCTGTGGCATTCGATCGAAAACTCTACGAGCGTCCACCAGACTCCCGCGCTTGACATACATGTTGATGAGCGTGTTGTGTACGAGTATGTCTGCCACCATAAGTCCGGTTTTGTTTATGCAAGCGTGGATTACTTTGCCCTCGGGTAAGGCTGCCTTCTTCTTGATGCAATCCTGCAAGAGATTAACATAAGTGCAAGCGTCTATACGGCTGTTTAGAGAGGATGTCGAGACATATAAACTGTTGGTATTCACTTGTGTTCGAGGAAATGAGGCCACAGCCGTTCTCCATTGGCAATTATAACACCACCTCATTCTTCAGATGTTTCGCTGCTCTGTGTTTACGGTTGGTTCAAGAGAATTTTTGTTTACTTGTGTATAATCTGGGTACTTCATCTATATCTAATTCGAGAATTTTCCATTTCACGAATCAGGAACTGAACTGTGTAGGTTTTATTTCACATTTCCCTACAACAGTTTTTCAGTTCACGAATCAAGGACTGTAGGTTCCATGCTTCTACTCATACCTATTATAACTTAGAAGGAAAAACATAGCATTGACTAAATCCTTTGGATCCAAATAGCCCTTATGCCCTAGTCTAAACGTTCTGGTTTTTTTCTTGGGATCTGTTTAAATTCCGGCCACAAATTGTTTAAATTGTTTAGAATATTTAGACAACGCTTAAACATTACTAGTGCAAAAAAAACTAAAACATAAAATGTTAGACAACACCTAAAACTTGTAAATTTCTAATGAATTACTACTAATACTTTTTTTCTAATTTTAAATTTATTTTAAATTCCTCGTGGCTTTAAAATTTATGGGTAAGAATAAATGACTACTTATGTTTTTTTTTTTTTTCCAATTTTAAATTTATTTTAAACTCTTTTTCATTTTTTAAATTAATTATTGCATTTTATATGCATATATTTCTCTTAGGAAAACTATTTTACTTAAATCCTTTTCTATTTTATTTTGTTCAAAGAGTATGTCAATATTATTGTGCATGGACTAGCATTGAAGTAGATCTAAGGTGTAATTTCCCTAGTCCGAACCCAATTGTAATGTAAATGAAAATGTACTTAAGTTGGTGAGTTGTTTGATATCATTTTGTATGCACTTTTCATGGCACAATGTGTGCATGTACTACGCAGTAAAATGATAAAGTGTGCACATTCCTGGATATCGCGCGCAACAACTTGAGTGCGCTCGATTTTGAGGCCAGGGAGCCTTTGTATATTTGCAGTGTTTTATAGGCTGGTGAACCAGTTATTATAAGCTAGGAGACTTGTGTTTTGATTAGGCCGGAGAGCCTAGATGTTAAAGGCCACTGAGCCTATTTTTGTTGTATATGTCTCATCATTAATATAAAATACATCGTTGCGCGCAAACCGACCACGATAAAAGAGTATGGGGACTAAATTCCACTAGTTAGGAAAAGGGGGGGACTAAAATTTAAGGAAAATGGCTAAGCTAGGGAGCTTAAGCCAAAAATGAATATTATATTAATATTTCTTAAAGTATAAAGTATGGATAATTATTTTATCCTAAGATCCAAAGTTGGGGACAAGTGGACCAAAGTAGCTCCCAACATGACAAGTGTCAAGTTGAGGACATGCATACATATTGTTTGGACTTAGTTCATTTTCGATAATTCCTTCCATCATTCGAGCATGCAAGCAACCATTTCCATGAGCTTTCACTCACTCAGTCAGTTGATCTCCATACCTTTCTGTCACTGTACTTGAACCTGTATCCATCACCATACATGTTGGTGTAGCTAGTTAGCTTGGGCACTGGACTAAAGAAGCGGGTTGTCAGGCCCGTGAGCAATTTCTCTCTAGGTGAGAGAATTGTTGGGAATTGATTTCTTGAAGGTGCTAAAGTGAAACTATAGGGCTCTGAGACTTCCTGTCCGGCCTGTTGCTGAAGCCCAGAAAGGAAGTGGGGCAGTCGAAGGACTGTTGAGCAGAGAAGGGGCACACTTCCTGGGGTGGGACATGCATGTGGGGAATGAGGGACTGTAGGCTCTTAGTTTGAGTTGGCACCTGTGACAGAGTCTTTCTTGTTGCTATGAACCATTAGCCTGGTTAGGAATCCCTTTACTCGGGTGGAGTTTAGTCCCAGCTCGGGGGTGACCCACTGTTGAGAGTGATGAGAAGTGTGGTCTAAGGTTGAGAGGTTCGTGGAAGGTCTGCACGTAATTGGTGATATTCTTACTAAGATAAGTGTCAATTGTGTGATAAATTTACATGTTGCATTATTATTTATGTGTTTATTTTTATGGGTTATCGTAGGTGTGGTTATAACTGTCTTTATATTTATGGGTATTGTCTGTATATGCTGCATGTATATGTTTACTGTTATTTTAGTATGAATCTGTGCATTTACAAAATGTATTTGTCCATTTATGTTTTATATATAAAGTTCCACAATAATTCTCTTTGTATATGTTTTAATTCCATGCAGTTCGAAAAATTTATGTGGCATAGCTCAATTGGATACTAGGTATGTTACAGTATGTTGAGAAGAGAACGAAAGCCTTTTCTCATGTAGCATACCTCAGCATGGGTGGCTGGGGATGCTACATAAGGGCTCTCATAAGCCATCCAGTGGAATTTAGATGGATGCTCTCTTTGGATGCCTCTAATTGTAACCCATCAAAAGCTACACCAAAGTTTTGTTGACTACTTATGTCTTCTCATATGTCTATGGATGGAATGTTGCATACCTCTTGAGCTTAGTGTCCATCTTCTCCCACAATGTAGTCCAGAAGGCACTGAGAAATTTGGTGTCTCTGCCTGAGATGATGCTCCTTGTTATCCCAAAGTGCACCTAGACTTGTTCAAAGAACAAGTTTGTTGCTTCATGTCCCTTGATGGTATTTTTATAAGGCATAAGAATGCACATTGTGATGAACCTGCCAACTACCAAAAATAGATAGTCATGTCCCTTCCTGGTTGTTGGTAAACCTCCCAAAAAATCCATGGAAATACTTTCCCAAGTTTGAGTGGGTACAAGTAAGGGATGTTATCGACCTTGCTTCATATTACTAGGCTTACTGGTACAACAAAATATACATCCTCTAATATACCATGCTACATCTTCTTGCATTCTAGGCCAATACACATACTTTTGTAAGTTGGCATCTGTCTTCCCAACACCAAAATGTCTTATAACCTTGGAGGTGTAAGCCTCTCTGATAAGCTGCAATCGCTCACCTTTAGGAACATAGAGCTTGTCAAGCTTCTAGAGTAAACCATTTTGGAAATGGTAGTCATCCTTGCTATCACCTTCTTCTATATGAATTTGGCCTTGTAGCTATTGAAACACCTCCTTGAAGTCCTCATGTTCTATGTATGCCTCTTTGTATGCAGCATGGGTAAAAGGCTCCATGTGCATAAGAGTTCCCAGAGCTGTAATCTTGGATGTGGGTGGCCGTGAAAGCATGTCTACCAAATTTTGTGTGCTACCCTTCTTATACTTTATGACTAAATGAAATTTTTGTAAGAACCCCATACATTTGCAGTGCACGGTTTGTTGTAACTTAATTTGGGCCTGCAAATAATGGATCGACTAGTGATCTATGTGGATGATGGTCTCTTTTCCCATCAGATAGTGCTTCCACTTTTTGACAAATTGTACCAAGGCATAGAGCTACTTGTCGTAGGTAGGGTAGTTGAGGACTACCCCATGAAATACTTTAGAATGATAGAAAACATGCCTTCCTCCTTGCATCAGGATTGCTCCCATGACATACCCACTTGCATCTGTCTCCACTTTGGAGGGATTTTGCAAGTTTGGTAGCACAAGCACTAGTGCTTGATTGCTATTTTTTTTCATCTCATCAAAGGCATTCTCTTTATTCTTCCCCCACTGGGAACTCTTACTTCTCGTTGTTATTGTGTGAAGTGGTGCAACTACTACTGAAAATGAATCTATGAAATTCCACAAGTGCTGTGCTTCCCCAACAAAGCTCCTAACTTTTGTGCAATTTGTAGGAACTTGCCATTTCATGATGGCCTCCATCTTGGCGGGATCTATCTTGAGCTCTCCTCCACCAATCACATACCTAAGATACACCAAAAACTTATGAGAAAACTCACATTTCTTGAGATTGTCCAATAGTTGGTGCTTATTCAAGGTCTCTAACACCTGCATAAGATGTGATATGTGCTCCTCCTAGGTAGCGCTAAAAACCAATATATCATCCAAATAGACAATGGCAAATGAATTTAGACAAGGGCACAAAACATCATTCATTAGTCTCATAAATGTAGCTGGTACATTGCATAAACTGAATGGCATAACCAACCACTCATACAAACCTTTCCTTTTCTTAAAGGTAGTCTTCCAGGTATCTTCTTCTTTGACTCGTACTTGGTGATATCCTAATTTCAAATTCATCTTAGTGAAGTACTTGACATGCTTCAACTGGTCCAACAAAGCATTGATATTGGGTAGAGGGTATCGATTCTTCAGTGAAATCTTGTTCAGTGCCTTGTAATCAATACACATTCTCCAAGTCCCATACTTCTTGGGCACAATTATGATGGGTGACCCACAATGTGAGGTACTTGGTCGAATCACACCCTGCTCCAACAACTGCTGCAACTTCTTCTTTATTTTGTTTGCTTCTAGAGGAGACTATCTATACAACTCAATATTTAGCAATGGGGAATCTGGAAATATTTTTATTTCATGCTCCATATCCCTCTTACGTGGTATCCGTTTAGGCTCCTTTAACACTCCTCCATATGCCTGTAGAAACTCCTCCAACTAATATTTTTTCTCTTTAGTACATCCCTCCAGGGATGCTTTACTCTTATTGATTCATTAGACTGATTTTCTCTTAAGAAAAGTAAAACATATTTCTTGTTAGAACTGATCAATTTCTTAGCTTGATTGACACTTACCACTAATTTTTTTAATTTTCCTTTGTGTGTGTTGATGATGAAGGATTTACCTTCCTTTATAAGGAGGTATTGGTTGGATCTCCGCATGAAGATAACATCCCTCATATACATGTAGGGTCTTCCAAACACTACTCCAAATACATCTAGTGGAAATATGTCCAATTCTACTTCATCTCTAAAATCAACACTTACAACAAATTTAATCTTGCACTTCTTTGTTACCTTGATCTTTGCATCCTTTTTTACCCAACCCAATGGATAGGGGATAGGATGATCATGAACCTCCAATCCAAGCTTGCTAATCAGATCAACTACTATGAGATTATCATGTGAACCGAAGTCGAACAAAACATCTATCTTAGTCTTCTTGACCCGAGTCTTGACGTGGAAGAGATTGATCATTTCCTTCTCTTCCTAGTGATGAAGGATGCTCAAATTCACCTCTTTCTACACATATCTGCAAACAATATTTTCACCCACATCAGAGCTACTTTCAACCCGATTTCTTGAATTTGTGGCTAGAAGGTTTTTTTTCTTTCCTTCCTTCTTGTGATTCTTCGGGTTCAACTCTGGATGTAGTTTCCAAAACTTTTCCTCGGTGTGACCATCAATATTTCAATGGTTGCTAGGATCCTTTCACTGATGTGAAGTGGTTTTTGTCATCTTATTCTTTCCCCCCTTCCACTTCTTCTTCCCCTCCTTGGAAGCTTCTTGGTGCCCTTTTTGCTTGGAACCACTTAATTGCCCTTTCTTTTGGCCTATGTTCTACAGGTATTGTGCATGTACACATGCCTCATCCACTATCCTTGGCTTGAAAAACATCACTTATTTTCATAGATGACAATGTAAACCCCCCAGATACGTGAGGAGTGCATCTATGCTATTGGGAGAGATACCCAACATGATGGCCATATTTTTGAATTCAGTGGTGTACTCTTGTACACTCTGCCCCTGCCTCTACCTGAAGTAGTGCTACCAGAGCCATTGGTCCTCTACATACCTAATGGGGTAGAATTGAGACTTGATGAGGGTTTTGAAGTTCTCCCACATAGTTACTAGCGGATCACCCTCCAACCTAAGTGTTTCTGTATGGATTTCCCACCAGGTTAAAGCACGGCCCTCTAACTTCAATCTAGAAAACGAAATATTTTACTCTTCATCTATAAGGTGAACGCTAAAATAAACTTCTAGTTGTTGCAACCAATGATTCAATTTTAATGCATCAATCTCACCTTTGTATGGATTTATGTTCACTTTCACTTCCACCTTGAATAGGGACTGTAAAGGGTTAACGCCACTCGAACTCGTCTACTCTTTCTCAGATTATTTCTATGACTCCTTTCCCGGGTCTTCCTAATCTCTTGATTTCTCCTCTGATTTGATCTTTGAGTTAGAGCCTCTATCATCTCTGAATGGTTCGAGATTTCCTACTAGAGCCTTCGTAAGGAGGTTCATATTGCAGTTGATATCGATGACTTGTGCTTCCAACCTCTCAAATATTTCTTCTATTGGATCTCGAGTGTTGTTATGAATAGACTTGTTTTCCATGGCTATGGTTTCTGCGACTTATCTTTAAGTTGATTCCTAGATCTTGCAACTTCCCACAAATACCCAAAATAAAACTTTCTCTGATACCAATATGCTATTTAAACTGTCATGGATATTCCATCGGGACAATTCGTCACAATAGATCTGATAATTAAAACTGAAATCTACACTATGAAGGTTAAATTCCTTTAGATTTTGGAATCTTTAGTTAGTGATTTCCTGCTTATGCATGAAATAGATAAAATGTCAAAAATAGAGAACAATAAAATACAATCACACACCATCCACAAAATAACACAAACATTTGCTTTGGGAAACCCTTACGGGAGAAAACCTAGCTAGAAGGTGAGGTTTATATGCTCTCTTTTATTTAGTATAGAAATACTACAAGTACAAAGGAGAAGAAACTCTCTATGGAGTTACCTTAGACATGTGGCATGTTAGGCAGCTACAAAACACTAACCCCCTTCGTTATACTCTCTAATTTCCCAGTCCCAATTGTTGTGCTCTGTTATGGAACACAATACAATAACATATAATGGAACCCCTTATCCTCCTGGTGTCTTAGTATTTAACATAGATCGATAGTCATCTAGGGTTAGGGTTTTAACTTCCTCAACCTTAAATTGTGATAAGGTTTTGAAACTTCTAGATTCTTCTTGAAAATAATCAAGTGGCTATCCCCATATGCATGAGTAACGGGGGATGACATGACATCCTCTTGTTCCATGGTGGTCAACATGATAGGTCAACTTATAGGAGGCATACATTTTGCATATGATATTCGATTGACACATTGTATGCACCATTGGAATGGTATCAGAGTGTAGAAACCGTCAAGGGTGTGTGCACAATTTCTAGACACCAGAACCCCAAAAATGTCGTTTAATTCATTAAAATGGCTCTAGAAGGTTCTGAACCCCAATTTTTCAAATTGGGAGCTGCCACTGAAATGACCCTGCAAGATGATTCTTCCAATTTTTTCCACTCTGAAAGCATTGAGATGGATGAAAATAAGATAATGATCCAATCGGGATCAATTATACATGCTACATTCACTTCCTTTTATTGGTTTTTTACATTCGTTGTTCAATGGGAGTTAGAAAGGATTATCCTTTCTTGCATTCTCTACCAAAGTGATCTCATCACAAGGATTGTGTTTATATGGAATTTGTTCATAATCAAGTTCCAAAATATGACACCATCCATATATATTCCATTGGATGGATTTTTAGAGACCCTACTCCAGATCATCTTAGCATTATTCTGCGCACAAGCACATTGTCATGCCTTTAGAATTTCTCTATCCAAAAATTGTCCAATGATGTTATCAATAAGTTAAAGTTTAGATCATCCCAAAAAATTATTCAAAGATTAGGGAGAGAAATCCACATCGTGATTGGCTTTGTAATATCCTCTTCGAGATTGAATCCCAACATCCAACAATTCAAGTAAAGCCCCCGAGGGGCATAAAATAGAAGCCACTATGAAATCTTATATATCTATCCCCATTCCATTGTGCTATGCTTATATTTGGTGACCCTTGATAAAATTAGTTGAGTTAGGTCACTTGCACACCTTATGCCAAGGTTGACAAGACATATCCATACCTTTATTTAGTCCTTTACCATACACTCATGGGTTTCACTAGTAAAAGTAATGACCATGTCACTAGTCTTCAATGAAAAATCAGTGAGCACCCTTAGAATACCTAAAAAAAGTAAAATATGTGCATAATTTATAGGCCTAGAGTGGATATTATGCATGTGTGACACTTGTAAGACATGCATTTCACTCCTTGTTGATAGTATCACCTCCCTACTCATATAAATAGGAGGTCTTGGGTAGAGGAAATCTCATGATAAGAGAACACACCATTACCATGGAGAAATTTCAATCATTTGGTTAATTATCTTATGCCCTAGTTTTCTCTTTGCAACCCCTTGGTGCTTCAATTCATGATTGAGTTTTGTGTAAAGTTTGTTTAGCCGCTCCTTCCCCACTCCACCGAAGTAAAATTGTAGTCATATGGATGGAGAGTTGAGTACTTGTGATTGAGGACGAGAGGAATCATGATTTAATGAAGGAGGTTCCCTAGCAAGGTTCAAGTATACTTAGTTTCACCTTTTTTATATTAATAATATAGATCTATCTTCATCCCCCCTCCCCCCCCCTAAAAAGTCTTGTGTATTCAAATCTTGTCATGCATGGATGGATAATAGAATTAGTAGGAGTTTGATTTTCCTAGAGATTAATTAGGGTTTTGTGATTTCATAATTTATATTTTCTATTTGCAATGTTGAATTGGAAATGTGAAAGGTTTTTTCTATTTCACTTATGCATACCAAGTGTCCTAGGTATTTTGGAGTTGGAATTGAATCAACCAAGTTATTCATAATACAAACGAAAAACCACAATCTATAGGTATTTATCTTCATCATCCTCTTTGCATTTCCATTATAAACATGAAACCTAAGGAAAGGAATATAGTAGTCTATCTCTTTGTCTGTCTGTAACATCCCCCAGCCTAGTTGAGGCCCATTATGTGCAGAAATACTCATAAAAATGAAAATTTTAAAACTAAATTTCCTATAGCTCATCAACTATGAATTACAAAAATATTTAACTAATGTCTGTTACCATTAATTAGATGCATCTACAACATGATAAAAATACACATGAATGCAACTAATAACTTATTACAACAACATATAAATTAGTCTCATACACAGTTCATGCACAACAATTAGAACTCATAATACAACACATAAAAGTCAAATAAAACACTTATCATTTAATTCAATTGTGCAACTAGCTTCTTAGGATGGACGTTCCACCCAACCATAAACTTTCTATTCCAAATATCAACAACAAGTCACCCCCAAGCTGGTGCTAGTAATCCACAAAAGAGGGTGGTCTCTCACTATCCACTCATAGCTTAGAAATCTCACAACCCACCAGTATTCTCCTACAACTATCTCAATTTTCTACCAACTCTCTTCCCCTCGACCTGCCCAACCCAAGGAATGTACCCCTTCATTGATATCAGTCCCTTGGGTGTCCCATATCTTTATCATGGTCTCTCTAGCATAGGTAAACAAGAATCTCTATGTTGGGAACTCAAGGGAACTCACTGCCATGAAAACTACCAACAAACAACAACAAACACTTGTTGTTATAGTGAAACTCAGACAAGAGTTCACTCTCAATACTGACAACCCATACCTTCATTATTTTTCTCAAAATACACTCCATAAACACTCCAACATTCTCCAAAATTCACCCTCCATGGTTTCCCCAGCTTGAAGCTCTCTTTTCTGCTCTCTACTTGCTCTTCATGCCAAAAATAGATTTTCTAAAACTGTTGTAACTACCCATATGAATTTCCTCTCTTTGGCTTACTTGATTGACTCATACACTTCCCCCAAGTTGATTGTAATCAACCTCCATGCTCCCAATAAATATGGGATGTGACTTCTCACACCCACCCTCTTACACGCATTCAATGATTGTTTTGGGGACACTCAATAAAAAAATAGATTTTAATACATAATGATAATAAAATTTGAGAATGTGGGTGGAATGAATAGACATGGGTAATCCCCCCCTTGGAGCCCTTTCTTAGACATTATCGTAGACCCTCCCCTCTCATTTGGATTAATTTAGCCACCATCCCTATCAATGTCACCTTAGCAGTTGGCATCACATTTTATTATTAAAACTTATAAATACAATTCACATATACATTGCTTGGTCATAGCCACACATTATATCTACATTAAGCATTAATTAAACTGGGGATTATAGCCAGGACATTACATTCCCCCTCCCCTACAATTGTGTGTCATCCTCAATGCACACTATGCCAATTACATACATATACAAATTTACATCACAATACTTAGAAAATAAAATTCTACAATTTCACAACTTCAACAGTGGTTCCAACCCTAATCTCATGTTCCTCTCATCTCGCAGACCCAAGGAATGAACCTTTTTTTTTTTAGGGCTAACATATGGAATGTACCATTTATTTATCAGGGGTAACCTAAGGAATGTGCCATTATTTTATCATCCCCCCCAACACAGGTTGGCTAGGACTCTGAGGCATGGTTCCAAAAATCTAGCTGCTCAAAATGGAGTCTTGCATTCTTATATTTTGTTTTCTTCAAAATTGACAAAAAATTGCGGGTATTCTACTTTCTTTGTGATCCCATATAACATATTTAGGACTATAGCAGATCCATTAAACCTTTACCATCCATATGGATTTTTTCCTAAGAACTTTGACTTTCCAGTCTAGGATGCGTACTGGTTCCACCCAGAAGTCCACTTCATGTTCCACCTAGATCATAGTCTAATCAATTATGTGGTTAAGGACATGAACATATTTATTTAATGATGCTACATGAAATAAATTATGCACTCTCATGGATGCAGACAATGCTAGCATGTATGCAACTGACCCTATATTTTCTAATATTTCAAAAGGTCCACAATATCTTTCTGCCAACTTCGAGAAAATTCCTAATATTAGCGAACTTCTTTTCACCTTCACTTTTAAAAATACATGTTCGCCCACTTTGAAATGTCTAAAAAATCTATTATTGTTTTCATAAATTTTCTTTCTATCCTGGGTATCATTTAAATTTTGCCTGATCTTTTCCATATGCTCTTCCATTTCCTTCAACAAATCTGGCCCAATAACTGCTCTGTTTGGTAGATTATCCCAACTCACTAGTGTGTTACACTTCCTGCCATACAATGCTTCAAATGGACTCATTTTTAATGAGGCCTAATACCCATTATTGTAAGAAAATTAAACTAAATGAATACAATTTTCCCACTTTGATGGATGATCCATCACATACATTCTGAGCATGTCCTCAATTATTCTATTGGTCGTTTCTGTTTTCCCACATGACTGTGGGTGATACACTGTACTGAGATTTAAATTTGTCCCAAATCTTTTGAACCAACCTTTCCAAAAAATGGATGTGAACTTTGGATCTCTATTCAAAAAACTTTCCTTAGGCACTCCATGTATCCTAACAACTTCTTTCATGTAGATTTATGCAATAATTGTTTCTTTGTGTATAGTCGTCACTAGAATAAAATGTGTTTCCTTAGTTAATTTATCCACCACCACCATGATGGAATCATGTCGCTTCACTCTTTTGGGAAGCTTTGTAATAAAATCCACTGTAAAAACTTCCCACTTCCATTTTGGAATGGGCAATGGCTGTAATAGCCCTGCTAGATGCCTATTCTTAGTCTTTACTTTTTGTCACTCTAGGCATCTCGCTATGTAATTAACCACTTATTTTTTCATTTTGAGCCAAAAATTTTGGCTTCTTATGGATGCAATTGTCTTCTGATATCATGGGTGCCCTGCATATGGCACATTGTTCATTTCCCTTAGCACTACATTTTTTAGCTTATTGGAATTCAACACATATATTTTTCCTTTGTACATGGGAATTCCATATTATTTTAGTTCATAAAAATTAAGTTTCTGCAGAAAATTACCTTCTTGTGATGTTTCTTTTATTCTCAAGTATTGCTAATTTGAATTTTCTGTTGCAATAATTTTATCTTTTAGATCAGTCCCGCACATGCTAATGGATGCAATATTTATTTCATGAGATCTCTTACCGAGTGCATCAACCACTTGATTTTCCTTTCCTTTAATGTGCTTAATTTCAAAGTCATATTCACTCAGAAATTCAAGCCATATAGTTTATCTGGAATTTAATTTTGGTTGTCAAACTGTTAATGTTTATGCCGCCATTATAGTTCTTTGCATTTCAATAGATAAGAGCATCATAAGAACAAGATCACTGAGAAATACACATTCACAAGAGACACAACATTTATCCTGGGAAACCCTCTAGGGGAAGAAAACCCAACAAAAACTTCCTTATCATAAATAACTTATACAATATTCAAGAGATAACTCAAACCAATACAGATAGTCCTCCCCAAGAGATGCACCACTCTTCTCCCTCTCCCCAACTGGTAATTGCAGCTTGCCTCATAAGAGAATGAGCAAGTGAGTTGTTTGTTAGAAGTGAGGTGCTAGCCTCCTATATATACAAGACTGGCACGTGTGAGAGGGTTTCACTGGCAGTGCTGACCTCTCACTCTGGGTCTTCAATAATAACTGCAAGGGCCGACTTCTTATTCTTCCCTTTATAATTGTCCGATGACCAATTCGCAAAAGGGGATTTGGTCCTTATACAATTACCGACATGATAAATCCACAATGGGGATTAATCCTAATAATAAAATAACAATAATAATAAGAATGCTCTTCACAGTTACATTATTTCAACACTCCCCCTTAACAAGAAGGGTATTCTTCATCAACATTATGCGAGAGAGGTCTGCATCATCAGTGGCATCTGGAGGACAATATCGTCAATATCATCTTGAAACATTGGCTAGCATATTTACGAGTCATCGAAAGTTTTCTTCATCGACAACATCATCATTCTCGAAAGAATGCTATCATCATCTGCATCAAATATGTATCAGTAAAAAATGATACC
>ML785838.1:617421-641737 GCA_009831015.1 Picea engelmannii | reverse complement strand
CATGAGCTTGTTCTTGATTGGCTTGGAATTATCAGCTTGGTTGGAGTGGCTTTGAGATTTGCTTTGTCAAGATAGATTGTGAGTAGCTATCAGATCTATGGTTTCATAATCCTTGGAGAAAGAAGTGTGTGGGGAACGAAGGAAAGTTGGAAGGGACCTTACGAAATCAAGGCCATGGTTGTAATCTCTCTTTCACATTTAATATGATACAGTAATATGATTCTTTCCCATAAATCTATTTTCACTTTATTGTGTAATTCCTTGATCATACACATAGGTTAACCATTGAATATATTGTGCTTTCTTCACTTTGGTTGGTTTGTGCTGTCTTGGTCTTGGTTTCACGAGAGCACTGGAGAAAAGCAGGAGCAACAAAGACCATAGGAAGCGATAATAAGGTATGTTATTTATTCTTGCCTCCTAGTTAATTCAATGGTTAAAAATCTAGGGAAAGAGTCATGTTCTGTCTTGCTTTGCTCTAGATCCAGGTGGATATAGGGAGATCGGTTAGTGTCTGCACCTATGGATTTATCCAATAGAAACTCCCGAGCCTACAGTGATTAGAGGTAGCATGGATACCATAATGCAACCAGGATCTACCTAGGGCATCTATGTTCTGGTAAGCTCTACCACCAAGTCATGACACTTCTAAAGCAACTATGATGGTTCTGTGTCACAACCTGATGGGATCAATCCTATGGAAAAGGAAAAAGACAACGAGATACAAAAGTCAAGGTAGAAACCTAACCTATATGCTTAAGTTGATCCTCGAAAAAATTTTCACGGACCGTCGAAAATTACACAAAACTCCAAAAAACTATCCCGATACCTGATCATATCCCTCCCATGCAACTCCTGAATCACTCTAAATGGTTTTTGGTTTAAAGAAAATGATAAGGGAGGCCAAAAACGTGACAAAAAGGGGCCAAAAAGTCTATAAATAGAAGCTGCCAGCTCATTATCACCATTACTGATTTGGAAATTGACTCTGGAGCCAAAATACCCCCTTTGATAAAAGTGGTGATTCTGGGAGCTATAGTGGATGAAATGAACTTATGTCTGGATCAAGTAAGTACAAACTCTCCTATCTTACATTTTAAGTCTTTATTTTTGCATTGGGTTTCATTTTTTAGGGGGGCGTCGACCTTTAAAAGGTCGACCCTAGGTCCACGCGGGTTGTCTCAGGACAGGCCGGTGTACATTTAGGCAGAGTAAACTCTACACACGTGTACACACAACTGTCACTATTACATCCCTCGTGGACCCCCTTATTGAATGAAAAAGGATTAAAAATAAAGGGTTAACTCTCTTGAACCTTAGTGTTTTGTAGGATGTATGTCCACTAGAGAGAAAGAGAGCATGAAGAAGTTAGTGAGTTGGTCGGGGAAGACCCCAATGCTATGGTTGCCTTGATGCAGTGTATGTTACTCAAGTTTTTCCTATGTCCTTTTATGTGGGCACAACCTAGGTTACTGAATGCCTTGGTTGACTACTAACATCCAGATGCAGAGGCATTCATGTTAGAGGGGTAGTCACCGGTGCCCACGACTGAGGACATTTACTTTTTGACTGGCCTCTCTAGGAGAGGGGAACCAGTCAACTTTTGAACTTTTCCTTTGGGGCCACATAACATAGAGAAATTGATAGTTCTATACTGTGTGGATGATACAGACCGCTCGAGCTCATAGGTGCCCATAAGCAAGATTACTGACTTATCACTACAGGCGATAGTGTTGCTTATTGGGTGAATCAGTGGTTCTGCGGCTCTACATCAGGTGTCCCATGTACAGATGAACTGTGCAGTCCAATGATTAAATGCACAAATTTTTGATTGGAGTACCACATTGCTGGAGTGTATGAAGAGGCAGTTGACAGGTTTCTATTTGCGGACATAGAGGAACTTCTGGTTCGGGACCATTCTGTGTTCGTTCTTTTTTGAGAGAGTTCTGAGTTTTAGTCCTCGAGTAGTGATACGAGGACATCAGACCTCTCTTCCTGCTATGTGTAGATGGGTAGTATTACTTCTGCGACAGGGTGGCGGAAGGACCAATGAGTCCTTCAACAATGACTTCTTCGTGTGGTTTTCGCGACAGATCCTGGTTATAGAGGATTTCCCCTATGCCGAGATTGATTTATCAAGAGACCCTGAGATACCAGTACCTCCTGGTGAGGAGCGAGGGGAGATGGGTAAGTCTCCACCTTTGTAGTTTTTTTTTGTTAAACATATGTAATTTTTATGTTGTTTTTGTTATATATATATCATTTTTTTTATACTAGAGTATTTGACGGATATGTGTTCGTTATGTGAAGATGTGGGACCAGTGCGACTGGCTGACTATGCGAGGAACAGGTGTCATCCTCGGCCAGGGGCTGCACTTTCCGCCGCAGGGGGACTAACAATAGCAGGAGATCTTCTAGCCGGGGAGGCTGAGAGGGTATTAAGACGAGTCGAGCGGAACTTTACTACACTCACTCGCACGATCCCTATGGAAGAGATTGAGGACCTGCCACCATCTATGCAACCTCATGTAGTGGGGGCACCATGGACATGGGTTCGGTTATTTCGACATTTAGCCAATGTTGTGGATCAATATAACAGGGCCCACAGGCCCTGACCTTAACTAGATATTTTATGTGCCATGAGCACTACTTGTATATATTTTTTGAGGGAGTAAGCCCCGCGAATCGTTATTGGTCATATTTTTGAGGCGCTTGTGTCCATCTGTATACTCTAGTTACTTTATGATATTATATATGGTTTTTATGTCTTTTGTGTCTTATGAATCATGTGTGCCAAAAATGTATTTACAGGTTTATGTGAATGTTCTTTCATATGTGTGCAAGATGCCAATCTAAAATTTGATTGGCTAGAGTATCTGTAACTTGGTTTAATCTCCCAGAAACATGAAAATATGTAATATAATCAAAGTTTCATTCTAAGAGACGTACCCTAAGGAATCGTCGGTGTAAAGTTGGTTCATGAACCCGGTATACTCTGTTTAACTGAGAGACAACCATCTGAGCGTCGAGATAGACCCAGAGATGAGAGATACCAAATGACAAAGTTTCATGAAGCAAATCAATAACTGCACTATACTCGACGACATTCTTTGTGGTGTCACCTAAGCATATACCTCTGGAAGATAATAACTGGCCTTGAGGTGTTAAGAATACCTAAGCTGTAGAGGCAAGCCTCCAAGTGTGCTGACTAGCACTGTTTGCATACCCAACGAAAACCTCAGAATCACTTGACATCTGCCATAGTGACAAAAGATAATATTAATGACACATCCATAACACTAAAAGAAACTAGAAAGTAATAGTACAAAGACTACATATGTTACAAAATGTTACCCAGAGTGACCTGCCTATGAGTAATACTTCTTGAGGTAGAGCCCATTTCTAGGATCCGCCAAAGCATTCCCTTCAAAGTCAACTAGACGATAAGAACCCTTTTTTAAAACCTCTTTTATGATGAAAGGTTCGAACCACATGGGTTTGAATTTTCCTGCCCCCAGGGGATCCTTATCTTGGTCATAGACCAGGACAAGGTCGCCTTCAGAGAAAATCCGAGGACGAACGAACCTATCATACTGATACTTGACCTTATGTTTGTGAGCCTCGTTGGTCAGGGCCACATCACAACGCTGCTCATTGAGATGCTCAAGGTGTACTAATTGTTCTTCAAGTGGAGAAGTGTCTGGCAATAATTGTACTGCCAACTTTAGAGACGGGATCTGACATTCGATAGGCAAGACTGCCTCCAGCCCGTAAACGAGTTGGAAAGGTGAGAAACCGGTTGTAGTCTTAACAGATGTTCGGTAAGCCCATAATGCCGAGTATAACATCAAATGCCAATTTGACTTGGCTGAGTTGATCGTTCACTGTAGAATGGTGTTAAGAGTTTTGTTCACAACTTCCACCTAACCATTTGCTTGGGGGTAGTAGGGTGATGAATGTTTCTATCGCAACCCAAGTTTTGATGTTAAATTGGTCATCATCTAGTTTTGAAAGTGACTGCCATGGTCAGTGACATTCTCCCTCAGGATGACGAACCTTGCTATTATCTGGTTGAATAAAAAGAGAGCTGCAGTCTCTCCATCATCTTTAAATGTTGGCATAGTTTCAACCCACTTTGTGAAGTAGTCTACAACTACGATGATATAGCGGTGCCCCCTTGTTGAAGGAGGGTTTCATGTAGTGTAATCAATCCACCACTTGATGAAGGGACCAACTATGATGACAGGAAACATGGAAGTGTGATGTGCCCTCATCTTTCGAGAGAAGATTTGGCACGTGTGGCACTTCTTGACCGATTCGATACAATCTTTGATAAGTGTCGTCCAGAAGTAACCTGCTCATAGAATATTTTGGGTTGTTTCCAACCCAGACAAATGACCGCCACAATCTCTAGTATGGAAATCGTTAAGCATGATAACTGCTTCGTCGTGAGTGAGACATCGATGTAGGATGTAGTCTACACCTCTTCGATACAATGTATCATCAAGTATGAGATAATTCTTATCCTGATGGCGTATGCATCGACGATCATCATGAGAAGCAGTGGTGGGGCACTTCAAAGTCTGGAGATAGATAAGTATATCTCCATACCAGGGATCCGAAGAGGTGATCCAAAATATATCTCCTCTGATAGGCGACTCTTCGGGCACAAGATCACCTGACTCAACCAAAAGTTCCGAAATAAGTTTTGCGAAGACCAGTGACTTTTTGGATTTCACTGAAATGAAATCTAAGTCAAACTCTGGGAGGATGAATATCCATCTACTGATCTTTCTGCCTATTACCCATCATGTCAACATGTACTGAAATGGATTCATGACAGAAATGACGGTGGTCTTGCGAAACAAAACATAATGACAGAACTGTTGAACATGATGGACTGTTGCCAACACAAGTTTTTCGATATGAGAATAATTGAGTTCCGGTCCTACAAGGCCTCAACTTAGGTAATAGATGACATATTCTGAGAAAAATTCATCTTCCTGAACTAAGACCATGCCAATGGTTGACTCTGCTGCAGCCAGATATAATAAGAAATCGCTGTTATAGTTAGGTGGTCAGAGCAGAGGGGCGGTTGTGAGTGCATGTTTCAATGTGGTTAAAGAGCATTGAGCGGAATCGTCCCAATAAAAAGGAACGTCTTTCTTAAGTAAACGCATAAAGCCCTTGGTGATATCGACATAGTTAGTGATGAAGCATCTTAAAAAGTTTTCCTTGCCCTGTAGACTCTGAAGTTGAAGGATTGTGCATGGGGGGGGGCAACTGAATTATTGCCTCAACCTTGAGAGGATCAACCATGATCCCTGTTGTTGACACTATGAAGCCTAACAAGCATCCCGTTGTTACGCAAAAGATGCACTTGTTTGGATTCAAGCGAATCTGGAAGTAGCGACAATGCTCAAAGATAAGTCAGAGGTGTGTGGGATGATCCGTTCTCTTGCGAGATCGAGATGCTAAATCATATAAATATGCCTCGACTATATGCTTGAGGTCATGGAAAGCAAAGGACATGGCTCGTTGAAAGGTGGCTCCAACATTTTTGAGACCAAAAGGCATCTTATGATGCGCAAATATACCCCATGGATAGATGAATGCTATTTTTTGCTGGTCCTTGGGTTTGATTTGTATTTGGTTATATCTTGAAAAACCCTCCATGAAAGAGAATGCCTCACAACTCGCACATTCATCAATTATCTGGTCTATGAATGGTATGGGAAAATTATCTTTGGGATAGACCTTGTTCAAATCACAGAAGTCTGTACATACACGAATTGTGCCTTGTTTTTTATTGACCGACATGGGGTTTGACACCCATTGGGTCAAATGAATAGGATAGATAAAACTGGCTTTTAGAAGTTTCTCAACTTCAACCTTAATGGCTGCTTCTTTCTTGGGGTTAACTGGACGAAGCTTCTACTGGACAGGCTTGGCATCTGGATATGTTGTGATTTCATGTTCAACTATTTTTGGATCGATGCCTAGAATTTCCTCGTAAGACCAGGCAAAAACGTCGTGGAATTCTTTAAAAAGATATGTGTAGATTTGAATCTCTTCGGGGGAGTAGTCAGCTCCAACAAAAGAATTCTCCACGACGCTAGGGTTTTGGGAGATATTGATCGGCAAGGTTTCAACGATAGTTTCCATATTACCCTCAGCATAAATCATGTGTGTAGCTAAGGGATTAACAAGACAAGACCTATCTCCTATCACATTCAAGGTGAATTCTCAAACTTCGATTCTGCTTAACTTTGGGAGAAAGTATGATCTGTGATGAAGATCTTCCCAGGGTTTGTCTGGACTAGTCATTGCTTCAATTATAGCTTCATCAGAGGGAAAGACTAAGTCTAATGAATCAGTGTCAGTGAGAGAACCCTGAGCCCAAATTGGCTCTAGAAGTAGATCGAACTCTTGTGCAAGAGTTGGATCAGTGTTGGCTGAAGCTTGCTGGACTAAAGAGTACGCTACTTTAGCTATGGACAAGGGCATGGATATGCTCGAGTGCCTTGTCCCATCCATCATGGCTGATGGGGAAGGAAGTATCCATGGATTGTTGAAGTAAGTTGTGATGAATGATGAAACTTGAAAAATCTCAACCTTATGGTGATTAGATATAAACTTGATATCGCCTTGAGGGGGCGGGTAATCGAAGGTACCCATCAAATATGGGCACAAACCAACCCCTACATTGACTACACCTGGTTGAGGATTATCAATCATTGGGACCGTGGATGCCCCCAATGAAGGGTCAGGTCTGGATAAAGACAATTGATCGATGGTCACTATCCGACCCTTGTGTGGAAACAAT
Organism: Picea engelmannii; assembly: GCA_009831015.1. NCBI lineage: Eukaryota > Viridiplantae > Streptophyta > Pinopsida > Pinales > Pinaceae > Picea > Picea engelmannii. The sequence goes on along the minus strand of ML785838.1, from coordinate 634,911 downwards.
AAGACCCGAAAAACTGTAGCAACCACAACTTGCATGGAATAAGTCCAAATCCTTCCTAACAAGAGGTTATAGTCGAGGGGCACATCGACTACCTCTACCTCGACACACACGGTCTTCCCTCCTAACTGCATAGGGAAAGAGGGAATGATACCATGTGGTCAGAATGAATGACTGTCAAAATCAGTGAGGAGAGTAGGTGACAGAGACAAAATGAGTTGGCCAACAACCTTCCAACATGCCAATGACATAACGCATGTCGAGGCTCCCTCATCGACCACCATGTAGAATATATTCCATGTAAAATTTTTCATGGGATAAGCCATTACTATCTGAAACACTACATGGTAAGGTAGACAAGGTTTTAGGTCAGTTGCATCCAACATGATTGTACCCATATTACAAGTCTCGGTAGATCCTAAAGGCTTTCCTCTAGGAAGGGAAACTTTGGAGGAACTCCAAAGTAGACATCGCACAAGGGGTTTGTGATAAATCTTCCACCACAGAATAGTTCTGGGCGGCCCTTGCGTTTGGGTTGTGAGAAGCTTTTTTGAATGTGATTTTGGGGATGGATGTCATCGTTTCACCCAACATCTTCTCAATCTGTAGAGGAAGAGATGGGAGTTCAGCTTCTTTTGCCTTCTCATAAGTTCTTGGTTTACTATAGTCATGAGCTCTAGTCGATATAAAATCATCACCCTTCACCATATATACATTCACGGATGCGAGGTTGTTCGAAGATGGAGAGGGTCCTTGGATGCCCCCTTCCATGCTTGCAAAGGCTTGTGTTAGATTTTGCCCATGTTGAAATGGATTGGTTAACACAATAGGTTATTGCTGCATCACAAACTTTTGGGCTTCTGCAAGACGAGGACATAGATGGGTCGGGTGGTCTTCCATGCATAAGTTGCATGGATACCTCACCTTCAGTTTCTCAGTGTTTTCCCTGCCAGCATTATCGGTAGTTTTTTTATCCCCCTTACCCTTCTTTCATTGTTTTTTATTTCCCTTAGACTGTTGGGTGGCCTTTGGATTAGTCGATTTCACTATGTGTACATTCGACGTTTTGGTAGGGGGAGCAGCCAAAGCAGTAGTTTGGCTGCCTGCTGTGTGTTTTATAGACAACTGTTGCAACTGCTTCGTCAATTGCTCAATGAGCTTTGTTTGTGCTAAACCAACAATACCATCAGCATGTGGGCCAACTCTCTATCTGATGTTATCAGGTATTGAGCATGGTGCATTTGGCGAGATATCGTGTAGCAAACTGGACTGAGAATAGATTAGCTCAAGTTGTTGAGCTCTCATGATGGAGTCTTCTTCGAAAAATACTCCCGATGTTGTGACGTCTTTGGACAACTGTGGGACCAAAGAATTAAGGAACCACTCGAGCAGGAATGCTGGTGGGACTGGTACCTTAATTAAACTCTTTTGGCGTCTCCATTCTTGGATGTGATCAGAGATATGGTCCGCTTTTGTTTGTGAGAAATTGGCCAGCAATTCGGTGCCAGCGTCATATCTCACAGGTAGCTGGAAATGGTTAAGGAAAGCCATCGCCAGTTCGACAAAGGAAGAGTATCTTGAGCGATTGAGCTCAATGTACCATTTTGCGGCACTCCCAATGAGAGTACATTGAAACAATTGAAACTGTACGGAGTCGTCTTTGAACGAGTTAGATGAGCACCAAAGATGGAAGGTAGTCACATGATCTCCTGGATCGTCGTTAGGCTTGGCTTTGAACTTTGGGATGTCCAAAGGAAACTTCGTTGGCATAGGAGGCTAACGCTAATAATGACAGATAAGGTCATTCAACAACCTTGTCAAGTCTGGCAAATGCAAGGTTGCCAGGAAAGGTAGTTTGGGTTGTTGGTGATAACCTGGGAAAAAGGGGCCTGGAGTTTGGCTGGCACCAGGTTGCCAGGAAAAGTTCGGCTTCTGGCCTGGGTTCTGGTAAAAACCATGGCCATGGCTAGAATATGGGTTTTGTGTGTGAGGAGACATCATCGACTAATTTCCAAAATATGACATAGATGGTTGGGCATGCATTACATTCAAAGGACTTTGGGAAGGGTTGCCCCATGTCGGTCCCATGGGGATAGGCATAGTGCTTTGTCCGAAGTTCCATTGATTGTGAAAAGAATTACCCCAGATTGGCATTCCTAATGAGGGAACTGATCCTTGCCAAGAATTCCAAGGTCCTGATGCAGAAGAAGTTCCTGGGTGTGCCCCCTTTGCAGGAATAGTACCCTGCATAGGAATAGGTTGTCCGAAACCAGGGTTGCCCCTTGTTGGGAAAGTAGCTGAAGAGAAGGCATTGTTACCAAACACATCGAACAAAGAAAACAGTTTCAAACCTACCGACATATTATGCAAAGGTGGTCCTTGACTTCCCGCTCCAAATAAACTATGGTGTGCAGGTGGCCTGGCGGATTGCTGATGCGTGCCACTGAGGGAAGGGGACGAAGGAGGTATATGATCTCCCTTGTAAGGGAAAGCATTAAAAGGAGCAGGAGTACCTCCCATGTGTCCTTGCAGAGGAGCATTAGAGCTTCCTACCCCTAGACCTAAAGTCTGTGAAGTGGAGTAGGAAAGTACAAGACTTGTACCTGAACTAGGCATCCCATATGAGAATGGAGGGCCTATCGCACTTGGTGTGAAAGGGGTTATGGTCACCGCCAGAGATGGGATAGGAACACTGTGTGATGTAGAGGCAGTTGAGACCATGGTGGCTCGAATCGATGATGGTGGGTTAGGAGGTGGAAACTCTCTAGTGGTGGCAACCGTAGTGGGAATTGAAGAATTCCCAGAAGGAGTAACAACATTTGTTTCCATTGCTGCGTCCGACACTGTCTAGCACTTGTAAGGATGAATCGGTACAATGGTGGGTGCCGAAAGATCAATGGTGGAGGCTTCAATGAGACCAAAAGCTTTCGCTCCAAGGTCTAAAACGGTCGATTCCTCTAGATGTTGGTTGGGCACAATTTCTTGTGACTTGGTCTCTTCAAAAGACCCTTGTTGGTCTAGATTTCACCTTAGTGGTGGCGGGGGTGGCTCTAGCGTAACTGGTGGTAGGCCAAGAAGCCTTCGTGAACGATGGAGCTCATGATCCTCCATTGTGTGAGAAGATCAAAGACACTCTAGGGCATTCTAGTCATTCAAAAAAAACACACACACTAAAAAATTCCCTATAAGATAAGACAGGAAAACACTAAATTAATTGGAAGAACAGTTACAACAACCAACACTAGAGCAACTTACTGGTGCAAGTGAAACTCGAAAAAGGAAGCACCCTCCGGGTATACTCTGCAAAGTGTGGCCCGATTTTTGTCCTAGGTACAATGGTATACCCCCACAGTCACCTGTGTATGTCCCTAAAAAATATAGGCAACTAAGTTGCCAGCGCATGAACAGTCACCAGGCAGGTACAGTCGAAAGTCGGGTAGACCACAATGAGTAGGGTATCGAGCCCGAAACCTGTCAAGGGTATCAAGAGAAAGTGGTTTGGAAGAAAACTGAGGAAATCGAATGGATTCAAGACCCACAAAGATCCGTGGCAAATGAAATCGACGGAATCCGAAGACAAGCCCTCTATATGTGTTCTCCACTACGATTGGTCCAGCTTTGGAGGGGTTATCTCCACTACCTTTCTGCACGCGGACTCATGTTTATCCCCTGTGTTAGAGGGGGATCCTGAATAAATTTCATGATACTAGACTTGGACACTACCTAACTCAGACTCCAATGTTTGATTTTAATGGCCTTGAAGAGTTTCCTCTCCAACCTAATCCAAGGCCCTAATCCTGAACTAGTTGGTTAACCCTACAAACATAAAAGTCTAATAAATTTTAGATTTAGCATTAATTTTATGGCTTGTCTTATGTCAAAGGGTATGAAAGTGAAAATTATGATATTTGAAAGACAAAAATAAAAATGAACAAAAACTGGAAACAAAAACCTTCACTTAATGCAAATTTTCAACAACTTTTCAAAAAAAGTTTTTTTTTTATTTAAAATAAAAATAAAAATTCTAATATCTTTTGAATCATAAAACTTAAAGAAGGATTTCACTCGACTATGAGCTACTTATGACCTAAGAAAATTGTCAAGAACTTATGAAAGCAAAGACTTTTCCCTGGATACTAATGCAAAACAACACTTTTAAGCCAAACAAAGAAAATGAAAGATTTTTTATTTTATTTGAATGCTCACAAAGCAAAAAGGAAAAATATCAACAAGTCAAAAACCAAGAAAAATTTCTGGCCTAATTGTAGATCGCAAAGAATCACTTCAAGAAATCACACAGTAGCAACTTAAAAAAGGACTCTCACACTTATCTAAAAACCCTAAAGAAAATTTTGATGAAAAATTTTAAATGAAAAAAGAAAGCTATGGCTGAGATGAGACTTAAGCTACTGACTGCTAGGACAGATATTCAAAAACCTGAGAGGTATAACTCTTTTCAAGGGAAAGGATGACTGCCTCACCCTCAACAAAAACTATCCTACACAAGCAAACTACTGAAAATTCAACAACAAGCATGTGCACACGAGCTGTGTAGAGCCAGAGGGCATGTACATGTGTGCTGGCCTTATACAGGCCATGTGTATCTCTAAAACTCTGAGACAAATAACAATAGACAATACAAACTAGGAAGAGACAACTGATATTGAGAACCAGGATCTCTTGAAGGCTTAGACACTTTCTTTAACCGAAAAAAATATAACAATGTAAGGAAAAAATTCATAAAACAAACCAATCTGAGATGAGACTGCAAACAACCAAGACTAGAAAGAGTTCCAGAAAACCCTTGAGAATGACTGATTCTGATAGGGAAGAGGATGACTGCCTCAAAAATTTTCTGGAATCTACACGCTACTATTACTTCTTCAGCTAGCGTTTACACGCGGGCTGTAAGAAAGTAGGGCGCGGGTAGACGCATGTAGACCTTATGAAGGCTGCATGTACCTCTGTGGGTCTCGAAAAAATACAGTCAAGCAAATAATAGAGATAGATGGTATGGAAGACCAGAATCTCTGTTAGCTCAGACTTTGCAGAAACTTCAAAAAACAGGAAAGAAAACCAGTCTTTTAAAAATACCCAAAAATGTTCCCAAGAACCCTAGAGACTTCCCCAGTATGGTTGCCAATTCTGTTGTGGTAGGAAATCCCCCTACGACTAGCATTTAGGGTTATATTATGCATGCAGATGAGACCGAAAGAATCCTACTTTCTACCTTCGTCCCAGACCTAATCCCCATTTCTTTTAAGAAAATACATGGTTAAATGAACATACCTTGTTCCGGACGTTCGATGTCGATCCTTTTTCATGCTTGATCACTTGTTGGCAGCTATCCTCTCAAGATTGACCCGCGTGCAAAATAAGCAACAAACTCTACATGCATTTGTTCTACAGATTAATGGGTTAGAGATTCAAACATATATTTTCTAAATTATGAAGAACTCATATAGTGGGATGGGAAAATAATTTCTTTATTATTAACTTTAATGAATCAACTTACAATGTCAATACCAGCCACTACTCCGTGAATCTGATCCTGGGTTCCTCTTCAAATGTCCTCCAACTTCTTTGCTTTGTATCTCTCTTTGCACAAGGATGGCTAAAGGGTTGGGACAATGGGAATGTGCAATTGGGTAGAGTTTCATTACTCTTATTCTCCTCCTCCAAATGGGACCCCTAACCCTTCTGTTATAGGCTAGAAGAGCTAGGTAGTTGGATGAACCCTCAACCATGCATGGACGAGAGTTTCAGTTAACTTACCCAAAGCTATGTGTTCCGTCAACAACTTTCCTTTTTTCGTGCTTTTGTAGGTCCATGCAGGCTATTTTAGGTTAGATAGCGTGTACACGCGTGTAGTAATGGAGTAGGGCACGTGGGCCCTTATAAAAGAGGTTTTTTAAAGAGTTGTTCAACAGTGCTTTGGCAAAGAAGGGATATGAGATGGCCTGATGCCAGGTAAGCATGTATGGTGCAAATTAGGGTTATAACACTTAATAAGGCTCTTGTTAGAGGACTCTGCCAGTCTATTCCCTTGGGGGTAGTAAGGAGTAGAGTGAATCAATGTGATTCCAAACTATTCACAAAACTTAATCAATGGTTCAACCTTAAAAGATGAAGCATTATTAGTGAAAATTCTGTTTGGACAACCAGATATTGCCACAATAACCTCAAGAAAACCAATGATTACTTTGTGAGAAGTGTTTCTTATGGGGATAGCTTCTATCCACTTAGTAAAGTAGTCCGTGGCAGTTAAGATCCATCTATGTTGACCACTTAAAGTAGGGTTGATTTCCCCAATAAAATCTAGCCTCCATTGTTGAAAAGGTCCTAAAGCTACCACATGCTTCAATGGAAAATACTTGAGTTGCAGCTTTCCAGAGAACCTATGACACATAACACAAGCCCTGATTTTAGAAAAAACATCAGTGAAGAGGCTAGGCCAAAAATATCCAGCCCTGAGAATCTTGTAGGCTGTGATTCTCCATAAGTGATTCCCCCCACATAAAATGTCATGAAAATCATACATGATATTTTGGGCTTCCTGTGGGTCAATACACCTCAATATCACTCCTAAAGGGTCTTTCCAATATAAGACTTGATCAATCAGACAATATCTAATTGATTTGAGCTTTAAATCTCTTACCTTTCTCTTTTCCATGCCATTAGGAGGCTACAACTTCTATAGGAAAAATATAATGTCCTTGTACCAAGTGCATCCTGCCAATGGGGGTGTGACTTGAAGATCTTCATCAGACAGCTCAACTTGCTGATTCTCTGAATAACTGTTGATGAAATTGACCCCCAAGGATTTGTAATTAGATTTATCCAACAACCTAGCTAAACCTTGGCCTTTAACCAATTTGGTGGGATTTATTTCAAGATCAAATTCAAGGATCTTAGCAATCCACTTGCTCCTTGTTCCATCTCTATCAAGCTGAATGAGGATATACTTCACATAATATGAAGGGACATATGCAATGAATTTTGAATGTAGCACATAAAATTTGAAATCTTTGAGAGCTTTAACTAATGCATAGGCCTGCTTTTCCATGATGTCATATTTTATTTCAGCATATCTCAGTGCCCTACTGAAAAAGGAAATGGGCTTCTGTAACCCTTCAAGATTCTTCTGCAATAAAGCAACTGCTGTTGTGTCAGATGAAGCAAAAGAGAAAATTAGAAACTCCTTGGAGTAGTCAGGATTGATAAGCACAAATTCTTCAGTCAAGGCCTTCTTTATCTGATTGAAAGAATTACGAGCTTCAAAAGTCCACTTGATTTCATTTCCCTTCCTCATCATGGTTGTGATAAACTTTACCAGCTCAACAAAATTTGAAACAAACCTTCTCAAAAAATTAATTTTTCCCAAGAAGGATTGGACTTCTTTCTTGGATCTAGCTAGTGACAAAGTTTGGATAGCTTCTACCCTACTTGGATCAATCCTTACTCCCTCAGCTAACACAATGTGCCCCAACATTTTCCCTTCTTTCATGGAAAATAATGATTTCTTTGTATTTAACGATAGACCAAACTTTCTGCATTTCAAAAGGACCCTTTTCAAATGGTCATTATGTTCTTTATCAGATTTTGAGAACATTGTTATGTCATCCAAATAAATGACCACAAAATTTTCCCTTTCTCCAATAAAATCTATGTCCATGGCTCACTGAAAGGTTTCTCCTGCATTCATCAATCCAAAGGGAATCTTAGCATACATGAATATACCCCAAGGAGTGGTGAAGTCTGTCTTCTCTCTGTCTTCAGGCAAGACAAAGACTTGATTGTATCCAGAAAAGCCATCAATCATAGACATTTTGGATGCCCCTGGCACCCTCTGTAATATGTATTCCATCTTGGGAAAGGGGTAATTGTCTTTCTTAGAGCTTCTGTTCAGATTTTGAAAATCCAAACAAAGTTTGATTTCTCCATTTTTATTCCTCACTGGGACCAAGTTGGCCACCCATTCAGAATACCTCAAAGGAATGATAATCTGGGCATCCAAAATATTTTTTACTTCTTTCTCCATAATGGGTAGCAACATAGGATTTATTTGTCTCAACTTCTTCCTAAATGGCTTGGAATCTTCCTTAAATGAGATCTTTTTCTCAATGATACTTATGTCATATGTCCTGATATCTTCATATGTCCAGGCAAACACATCAACAAACTCTGTTAACAACTAAACATATTCGACCCTTTTCTATCTTAACAAGCTGCTTAACAACTTGGAAAATTTGGGATCTTTCTCTGTACCAATATTGTACTCAGTTATATCAACATCATTAGCTAAGCCTTTAAAATTTACTGCCACATCATTCCCATTGAACAAACTTTATAAAGGAACTAGTACCTTCGGAATATGATTGCTAGGCAGCTGAACAACATGATGATTGACAATCTTGTTTAGAAAAACACCAGTATGAGGATTACTTCCAGAATCATGATCTTGGTCAATATGTAATGCAAATAATTCATCAACAGATTCAAGAAATTTTTTGATCTCAAGATCATCCTCAAACACCTTCTAATGCTTGACATTGTCAGGTATAGAGGGTCTATATTTCACCTCCAAATCATATTTGAGTTTAGGTAGTAATGGGACTCTGAAATGGCTTGTTGAAACAACCAAAGAATCATCCATGGTATTCTCCTCTCTTGGAATAAATGAAATGTTTAAAGCTAGGAAGAAACTGTCAACTAGGTTCCATACTTCATTTCTGTAAGTCTTAAGCCTAGGGTGCTTGGCTTGATAAATATTTCTGATCTAATGAACAATTAGTTCTGCATCCCCAAATACTGATATCTCTTCAATCCCCATTTCTTTTGCAGCCCTTAAACCCAAAACAAGAGCTTCATACTCTGCCACATTATTTGTAGTTTCAAATTCTAGCTTGTAGGACAAAGGTATAGTCTCTTGACAAGGCGAAACAAAGACCACTCCAACACCAACACCTTCCTTAGAAGAGGCTCCATAAAAGAACATATTCCAAACATAGGTAGTTGGAGGAGGGATTTCACAAAGAGTAATGGATTTTTTTCTGATTTCAAGAGGAGGTTCAGGAATATTAGTGAGTTGCAATGGGCTGGATCCCAGATCAGTGTCAATAGCAAAAATAGGATGGTTGGTGGGGTCTGTTTCATCACTAATGATGTAGGCCAACTGAGTTGCCCTGTAAATTCTTCTATGCTCACCCCCAAACACATGAATGGTGGCATATGTGAGGTCCATATGCAAAATTCCCCCAAGATTTTTTATCCAAGATATTGACAATAACATACCAAACTTGGGGGGAACATCAACCACTACAATGTCGAAGACCACACTTTTCATGGGCAACTGAAACAAGGTCACAACCAAATCTTTGATGACCCCAAGACACTTCACTTTCCTAGAGTCAAAATAATATAAGTCATGGTAGGATTTTGCGATTTTTAATCCAAGCTCATCCATGACTGCTTTGGGCATGAGATTGTGAGATGCCCCTGAGTCCATCAAACAATTATGCAACACCTTATCATGTATGTTTAGTGATGTATAGAAGGGAGGGGATGAATCATCTATATATTCTATCAAAGGACCTAATATGACTGCTGGCATTTCATCCTAAAGATCAGCTGAGTCAGTGGTATTTGAGTGAGATTCAGACAACAACATTTTATAAAGACATTTTTTAACTTCTTCAATTTTTATCAGTTCTGAAAATGGAACATGGATTTTGATTTTTTGGATCTCATTTTCATAACTAAAGGAAGTTGGAGATTTTAGGATCTCCTTGACTTCTGGGATAGGATCCTCAACCAAAACTGGGGGGCTTTGAGCAAATTGCTCTTTGCTGCCAACTGCCATAGCATGGGCAGATTTTTCTGTTTTTGTGGGCTGATCAGAAGCATTAGTCTTTTCCCCTTTGTTTTTAGATCTCAGATCATATCTACTAGGATTCTCTTTTTCCTTCTCTCCCTTACTTAAATACTTTATTTGATTATCCATTAAGGACTTCCCATATGTAGATTGGGTTAAGTGAGGGGATGGAGGGGTGTCACCCAAGCAATGGATCTGAGGATCATCTTCTTCATCTTCTCCTTCCTTATCAGCCAAAAGGTTGGTTTGTAAGGGAGTTTGGATCTTTTGGTCATCCCTTTCTCTTTTTCTGGGATCTATTGTAAGAGTCTAAGGAGCATTATTAGGTCTCCTGAAATCACCTCTATTATCAACATTTTGTGTATTTCTATAGGTCTGTTTTCCCTCAAACTTTAAATTTTCCATCTCAGCAGAAATAGATTTTACTAATTTGGTAAGTTCATCAACTTGGGGTGGACAATAGAGGAATCAAAGGTTGAGGCTTCAATTCTACCCTTTCTCACGTCCTTATCAGATTTCCCTCTAAGTTGATCAGATGCTACTATGTTAGATTCTACCTCCACGACTGCATCTTGCATATGAGCTAAGGAGGCAGATCTCCTTTCTGCTAGTAAAAGGAAAAAATCAAGGTCAAAAGCACTGGCATAGGTGATTTTGGTAGAGGTCTCTGTAGGATTTATCTAAGGAGGGATCTTATTGTACATTTTGTTGAATCTTTGAGAGAAATCAAAGACATACTTTCCTTCTTTCCTCTTTAGGGATCCAAATTCTGTGATATAATACAAAAAGTCCTTTTTGTCCCCCCACTGCCTCAGAAAAGCATCATCGAAAGACTCAATCCTGATGATAGATCCAGGGGGAAAATCCCTAAATCACTTCCTCACCTCACCATCAAGCCTATGAACAAAAATCCTCATCCATACATCTTCATTCCCAATGGCATGGTTGTCTGTATAACTATAAAAGGCTTCAAGATGTTCTTCTATATTTTTTTCTCCCTCACCTGTGAACTTGGGAAACTTCTTAAGGTAGCCATCTGCTGACAGAGAATTCAAAGGCTGAGGCGGGACAAGAGGGGAATACCTAGCAGCTACTATAGCTTCCATTCTAGTTTTGGGGGGATTATCTCTTGCCATTTGTATGTGAACTGGAGGAGAACCTGGAGGGGATGGAGTTGGGCTATGTGAAACTGGGACAATGTTCCTAGGAGGTTAAGACAAGGGGCTTGAGGGAACAAAAGTCTCCCGTTCTGCAACTGCAACAACTCTAACATGAGGAGGAGTGAGAAATTATTCTAAGGTCAAATTTCTCTCCTTCCACTTCACAACTTCGGGGGAGAAAGGGGTGTCAAAGCTCTCTCCTTTCAAACCAAGAATAAGAGGGTAGAAATTGACAGGAAATCTCCCAAAACTTATATTTCTTGAAACTCCAGTAGTTTGTATAATAGGAAAATCAAAAACATCTACTGGAGTTTTTAAAGAGGGATTATGCAAATTATCAGAAAATCTTGGTACATCAACGAAGGTACCTTTTTGAGCGGTCTTTCCTTTTATGATAATTTCCTCCAGTTCAACTTTAGTTGTTGCTAGAGGCAATAGTGAAGTGGACCTCGTGTGTCTGCCTTAAGGAGCCAGAAATGAAACAGTGGAGTCAAAATAGTGGATTTTCCAGGTGCATGTTTCAATCTTAAATGGTTCTAATATCTAATGCACCTTCATAATCAAAAGATTCTTTGTCATTCTATCATAGGGAAAAGTTTTCAATCCATTCCCCAACAACGGTGCCAAAAATTTTAGCACTAGAAGTAACCTTCATATTGCATTGAAGGTAAGCCCAACACCCATCAGTTTATATGTCACATGTAATTGAATTTTGAGTGGTCAAATGGAGAAAACTCAATAATAATAGCATTCTAACTCAGAAATCTGGACTAGCATGCACTATCCATTGAGGTATTGAATCAACTTCAGTCAGTAAGTTGGAGTAAGGGTGAGTAGGAGGAATATTTAGTGAGAAAGGTATAGAGGTCTGCTATGAACATCAGATTTTCCAACAAGCTAAGGAGGAAAAACTTAAACACAAGGTCCTCTTGGATTCAAATTTCAAGGAAGCTGAAAGAAATAATGATAGTACTATAATCAAACATTTATCATAATACAGTTACATCAATTCATGTGAATCAATCAAACATGAAATCTCTCAGTATCAGAGGAAAATACGCCGGAGTAAGAAAGATGACTTAGATTAATCAAAATGTCTCAAAAAACAAATACATAACTAGAGAACCAGTTGTTGTCAATCAAAATATTACAATAGGAGGGAGCCTAGCTCAACCATTCAAACTTAATAAAATATCAAAACTGCCTATATATACTAAAATGATGTAACCACTAGGAATGTGATCATATCACTTCCTTCAAAGCCTTCAGTCAGTGCCCAATCTGTCAGGTTGTGCAGACCTCATGATGTTAGACGCGAGCCAGGCATAGTTATGTTCTTTATGGGAAAAATTGCCCATAAGGAAGCTTCATATCGTAAGTGCACCATCATGGCTGCTCTCTGCAACGTTTTCCATTTATGGGAAGAGGCAAGGTCTCAACTTCTGCCCACAATATTCAATAACTATATTCATTGGGATTAGGACTAGGCGTGACACCCATAACTGTTCTCATACGGTGACAATGACTTCTGTGAGTCCATCCTGATGCCTCGAGGCCATGAATGGTCTTTGTTTGTGACCAATGCGAGATTTGTAGGTGGTAATATGATAGTGTATGCACAGGGGTGATGTGGAGCGAGGTGCTTGGTGAAAAATCGCATGGCCCAACGAGTGAGCGATGACCATGTGGAAGGAATCGATTGGGGGGAGTAGAGGCTAGGACAAGGTTGTAGTAGAAAGGGAAAGGAAGAGGTGGCAGAGGAATGAGGGATGTGTGATAGGCGGGGATGAGGTGACGTGTAAGGGAGATTGGAATGTGAGCGGGACATGTGTCAGGAGGTGAGAGGAGGTATTGGGAAGGGAGATGCGATAGGTGGAGAGAGGGTGCTTGAGTTTCTTAGGCCTCAAATCTTTTTCGTTTTCCCTATGGAAATCATAGGAAAAATGCCACATGATTTACACCATAATGTAATTGAGGGTAAACCTCAATTTCTGTCTAGTTTTTAAGAAAGAGTCTGCAGATCCTTGTGTTAACACCTTCCACAAAATGTTCATGTTGCTCATTGTATCATTTCAAGTGTAAAATAGAGAAATTATTTGAGATGCATCGATATGGGATTCATGTTTGTATCACTACAAGTTTTAGAGTCCCACATTTTTTATCAACACAAGTGAGAATTTAAGACAAACCCTCAAGAGAAGCATTTTTCTGAAATAAATAATCAACTCAAAGTATCGCAGGGTCTATCAATTGCAAGAAAAAAATAATTTCATACAAATTTTATTATCATAAACTTCATGGTGTGGCTAAAAAATTAGGAGACAAGAATCTTCAAATCAATTGGCATGCAAATTTGCAATACCTATTTGATTGGTCATCTCATTGGTATGGGTATATGGAAATCATTAGCTCATATGGGAATTTTTCATACATTTAGTATAATAAATGAGAAAAAAAGCATTTAGTCTAAACATTGCCAAGAGAGATCCAAAGCTACATAAATGACAAATATGGCCACACATGAGCATTGGAATACCTATGCAAACCCCTAACAATCTGCTCCTCAATGAGTTTGAAAGTGAAAGTTGGAATATCCGTTACATGCCTTTACTTCTTAATAAATCTTCCATATGAGATTTCCATTGGAAGTAGTTGTTGCTGGTAAGCAAGACATTACTTGTAGAATCCATATTAAATATGTAGATAATGTGGTTTTAAAAACTGAAATTGATGATCTGGATGGAAAGATCTCAAAAAGTTATGCAGTTTTAAAAAAAACGACACTGAAAATGGGCTTCCGATGTGAGAGTTATGCCCTTTTAAAAAAAGGCATAAACAGTAACCAACTGACCACGTGATAGTGTAAGTTGCTTTATGAATTGACCCACTTTTATAAAGAGAAGTGAGGATCACTTTTACAATGAAGTTACTTTATAAACAAAAAGATGCATGCAAAACAAATAACTCTAAAATAAAATATTAAAGCTACTTATAGTGATTCACTTTTATACTTGAAGTGAAATACACTTTACAATTTTAGCATGAATTTTTTCAAAATAGTAACAAAAGAGAGACTTAAACTCAAGACCTCTTACTTAATGAGGCAGGTTTTAACCAAATGGTTTAGCAAAACATATTGTAATGTTCAAAAGGAGGATTGGGGTTGTTGTTGAAGACAACCTTGGAGAGTGTGATAAAAAAAAACTCTTTTCACACAAGAAAAAAATGTTAGAAAAATGGGACCGCAGAGCAATAAAATAAAACAAATGCAGAAGCAAAACACAGAAGATACATAATACAATAGAGACACATATTTACGTGGTTCACCCAGTGTGGGCTACGTCCACCAAAGAAATTTCCAGGTCCTTCCTTTATTATTATCCAGCAAATGAAGGGATACAACCTACAACAAAACCTGCTGTAACTTCCTCTTCTTTCTCTCACAGTCTCCGCTCTCAGAATACAATACTCGCCATAATGCATAGCCGCAATAAATTTCCCTCATAACAAAGGGTTGCCTTCTAGGGAAAAAAACCCTAACACAATTTCTACCATTAGATCTGTGACCTTATAATGAACGGTCCAGATTTATAATGAAATTACAATATACATTTACAAGGCAATTTTTCCTTCGGGGGACGCTACCCCTGAACCCTCACCGGGGGCTCGCTGGTCCCCGAACCCCCCAGCCTGGGGAATAGCCCCCCCGGACCCTACAGAGGGGTTACCCCCCCTTTTCACTCCCCCGCATGCAAGAGTGTACATACTTCTGGGGTGTAAAGTCTTCATGGGGTAAAAACACGGTTGAAAGAAAGGACCTCTAAATCAGAAAGACAATCAGGCTCCACAACCAACAATATCCCACTTGGAGACTGATCTCAACAACTCCACCACTGCTGTATATGTTGGAATCTAAACCTTCTTGGACCTGGCAAATTTCTCATCTTCATCTTCATTCTTGAAGACCAACTAAAACTGAGCAAGAACTTAGTTTCTCCTTAGTTACTCCCTTTGTTAACATGTCTACAGGATTCTGGCTAGTGTGTATCTTTTCCAACTTCAAATGTCCATCTTCCAAGACAGATCGTATGAAATGGTACCTCAATTGTATATGCTTAGTCTTCGAATGAAAGGCTGAGTTCTTTTCAAGGTGAATGGCACTCTGACTATCATAGTACAACCTGCTGTTCTCCTGCTTCTTTCCCAATTCCTCCATAAACCTCTGTAACCAAATCATCTCTTTACTAGCCTTTGTAGCAGCAACATACTCTGCCTCTGTTGTTGAAAGTGCAACAACCTTTTGCAATTTCAAAATCCAACTTACTACTATTCCACCTATAGTAAAAACATACCCTATGGTTCTCCTCCTGCTGTCTTTATCACCTACCATATCTGAATCAACACATCATTGTAGAAAAATATCTGAACCTCCAAAACATAATGCATGAGTAGCAATACCTCTCAAATACTTGAGAATCCTCTTTACTTCCTCTCAATGTTCTTTACCTAGATTGTTCATATACCTGCTCACAACTCCCACTGCATGTGAAATATCTGTTCTTGTGCAAACCATTGCATACATCAAGCTACCAACTGCTGATGAATAAGGGACCCTGAACATGTATTCTATCTCCTCCTATGTCTTGGGACACATTTCCTTAGTTAATTTGAAATGGATGACCAAAGGTGTACTAACTGGTTTTTCATTCTGCATTCTAAACCTCTCCAACACCTTCTCTGTGTACTCACCCTGAGACAATGTCAATTTGCAATTTTTTCTATCTCTTGTTATTATCATGCCAAGGATTTTATTTGCATCACCCAAATCCTTCATCACAAATGAATTGGATAATTTCTTCTTGAGCACATTTATATCCTGCATATTAGACTCTGCAACAAGCATGTCATCTACATACAATAGCAAGATAATATGGCTTCCATTTTCTAGCCTTTTAAAATAAACACAGTGATCAAAGTGACATCTACTATAGCCTTGTTCTGTCATAAACTTGTCAAACTTCAAATACCACTACCTTGGAGCTTTCTTTAGGCCATACAAGCTCTTCTTCAACCCACACACCAAATTCTCCTTCCCTTTGACCTCATACCCATGTGGTTGCTACAAATAAATCTCTTCCTCCAAATCCCCATGGAGAAAAGCTGTTTTTACATCTAACTGTTCAAGATGCAAATCTTCTACTGCCACAAGACTTAAAATAGTCTTAATTGAAGTCATTTTAACAACAAGAGAAAATATTTCATCAAAATCTATACATTTCTTTTGTGTAAACCCCTTTACAACAAGTCTAGCCTTGTACTTCTTTTCTCCTCCATCTTCTTCCTTCAACTTGTAAACCCATTTATTCTGCAATGCTCTTTTTCCCACAGGCAACTGAACCAAGTCCCAAGTCTGTTTATTTTCCAAGGAATCCATTTCCTCTTTCATGCCTTGTTGCCACTTATTTTTGGTGTCTACCTGCATTGCCTCTTCATAACATTCTGATTCACCAGAATCAATCAACAATAAATAATGCAATGAAGGGGAGTATTGTTCAGGGAGTATACTTAACCTGGTAGATATTCTAACAACACTTGCAAGTGTTTGAGGTACCTGCTGCTCCTATTGTTGTACATTTTGATTTTCAGGTTCCTTTGGAATTTATTTTTCAGTGATCTCATCAAGCACTTTGTATTCTTGTTTTTCTTCTTTCTGTTTCTCTCCCTGCAACTGATCTTTGTACATGACCTTCTCATTGAATATGACATCTCTACTCCTAATGGTTTTGTTATTTTCATAATCCCATAAGCGATGACCAAAACCATTAACACCGTATCCAATAAAGGCACACTTCTTGGATTTAGACTCAAGCTTTGTTCTATTTTCTTTATCAATATGGACAAATGCTTCACAACCGGAAGTTTTCAAAAAAAATGGTTTACTGTTTTTCCCGTCCATTCCTCCTTTAGAATTCTACCATCCAAAGATCTTGAAGGTCCTCTGTTTATTAAGTAAACAACATTATCTACAACATCTACCCAGAACTGTAAGGGAAAACCAACATGCAATCTCATACTCCTTGCACGCTCCATGATTGTCATGTTCATCCTTTCTGACACACCATTTTCTTGTGGTGTTCTTGGAAATGTCTTCTCTCTACGAATCCCATGGTATGAATAGTAATCATCAAACTCCTTGCTACAATATTCACCTCCATTATTTGATCTGAGACACTTCAAACTTTTTCCTATCTCATTCTAAACTAAATCTTTCCATTTCTTAAAAGTATAAAAAACATCATATTTTTGTCGAATGCAATCAACCCAAGTTTTTCTAGTTGCATCATCAATAAAAGTAACATAATAATGAGATCCACCAAGAGATGATACCTGAGCTAGTCCCCATACATCTGTATGCACAAGCTCTAACCTTTCATTCTTCTTTTCTTTTCCGACTCTGAG
>ML785838.1:558654-596121 GCA_009831015.1 Picea engelmannii | reverse complement strand
GTAAGGAGAGCAATCAGTTGAGGGCCTCAAGAGCCTTCCATTGGAGAGGGAAGGGACCCAAGTCCTCTTTCTCCTTTGTGTATCTTTGGATTTCATCTATCAGACTAGCTTATACATTGGTGATATTGGTCCATTGTCATTTGCTTTTTTATTTTTATTTCTATGCTCATAGTTTCATTTAGTTTTTGTTTAATTCTTGTTAATAGTTTAGTTGTTTTATTTCTAACCTTTTACCATACAGCTGTCATGACTAGCAGAGCCCAACTAGGCATGTAAGCACTCACTTTTTGCTCACACAGCGACGAAAAGAGTGCAAACAAGGATTTCTGGTCCCCGAGCCCAAAACTCCCAGCAACCTGGTGCCCCCTACAACATTTCACCCAAACTCCAAAACCAAGCTCCCAAAAACAGAAAAATATCCAACAGCCAAAAATACAGTCCTCTCCTCCCAATTTTTCATAATCCTCCCCTTCCTGAAGGTCTCTGCCCAGTTATATCTTTCCCCATTCACCGACTCCCTACCCTCCTTTAATGCCACCCACCTTATCCCTCCATTTATTACCCTATCCTTTCGTTTATTACCTTATCCTGTGTCATACGTAAAGTTTCATAATGATTAAATTAAAGTTATTAATCCCTTTAATTCTTTACCCAAATCATTGAATGTGTTAATTAATTAATTAATCGACATTTATTAAACAATAAATAAATAAATAATTAATATTATTAATAGTTAATCATTACTTAACTAATACACAATAAGACAATAAATTATTTAATTAACTATACTTAATAAACCCTATGTATCTATTTAACTGGGGTTGTTACATACACCCACCCTTCAGGAAACTTCGTTCCGAAGTTAAAATATTCTATGATACAAGGGAAAAGAAACATGGTCCACACATTCATAACAAATAACTATCATTATTAGTAAGTAAGACAAGAAACTCATTCATACTAGTGTACATGCGCAAGAAATGCATGTGTAGCTAGTACATACAAGTCTCATGCATGTACTAATAATCAATAACTATCACCCTTATAGTAATTTATGTATGCATCTAATCCAATCAACAAGACTATTCTTTTATAAAAGACAATAAACCAATCATATGTTTGCAAAATCCTTTAATTACAATTATCTAGTTCAACAATTTTATTTAGACAACTGTGGTTTAGTTACGTAATTATGAATATTCATATATACACATTTTCTTTTTAGAAGGGAAAAACAATAAATTCCACCATAAGACAAATCTCCATACTTTCTCAACTATTTCTACTCATCCTTCCTCCCTAACTTACTTCCATATTCATTTCTATCCTTCTTCTACTGGACTATCTTGGAGTGTCAACTATATTGACCTAACTCCAAATAGAACCTGTAAGCGGAAGTGTCACTATCTCGACCAAGCTTCCCTAGCAGACAATTGACAGTCATCATCACATGTCTAGGGGAGCGTGAGCTAACACCTTCCTCCCATGACTTCAAGTTTTGGAGGATACATGGTGGGAAATGCCTCCACCCCTCCTAATCATAACTAGGGTCCACACTCTACAATGGAATATACAGTGGCATTGTGTTGCTGGGAGTTTGTCATCGTTTATTCAGTTTTGGGCAGTCTCATCACCTGAAATCCTGCGCTGGTCCACATATCATAGCAATGCATCCAAACCAATATAATTTCATATACAAATATTCATACCATAATGTTTCTTGGCTAGTGGTCATGACATCCACTTTCATCATCATTATCCCTTGGCTATTTCATAGCCCATAACCTGTAGATTAGTCTGTAACATAAACTCATACATTCTATGTATTATCATTATGTAATTGCATACAATCATCATTTCAATTCGGTATCTGTGTACCACAACTTAACATCAAAGTTTTCAAGTTAGAAATAGATCTCATAATATCCCATCATTCTATTTCGACATCCATTCATGAAATTATAATTTACCAAATAGATTGCATCATATCCCATCATCTTTCAAATAGCATTTAAATCTTCATAGGATTCTCATTCACACAATATGTCGCATCATATCCATCATTATTCAAATACATATAACATTCATAAAGGTTCATACGTCTTAAAAGTTTAAGTGTATCATTTAATAGTTTCATTGTGAGTAGAAGATAAAAGTGTAGGCCTTAGGTAATCCTGGCTGTCTAAGTCAAAAGGTGGTGTTACATACACCCCACCTCCGAGAAACATATTCTCGAGGTGGTCAAAAAAGTGAGGGATAGTCTCATCGTAGTGTCTCGACATCTTCCCAAGTAGCAGATCCTGGACTATACTTGTCCCATTGGACCTTAACTTGGTCTACCAGACGGTTCCTTAGCTGTCGGACTCTACGGTCCAATATGTGTAACGGTTCTACCGTAAGAGTTCCCACGTCCGATACCTACAATTCCTTCCAATTTAATTTATGTGATTCATCAACAACATAATGACGTAAAACAGATACATGAAAAATGTTATGAGTTTTATGCAAGTGGGGTGGTAGTACGAGACGATAGGCAATGGGTCCAATTTTCTCTTGGACTCTGAATGGTCCTATAAATCAAGGTGACAACTTCGTCCCCTTCCTGAACCATATGGTACTCTTATTAGGCCTGATACGAATGAAAACCTGGTCTCCCACTTCATAACTTCGGTCGGTCCTGTGTGCATCCACATAACTTTTCTACCTATCCTGTGCTTCCTTTAGTATCTGCCTAATTTGAATAACCTATTCCTCCATCTCTTGAATCAATTCTGGCCCAACTATTACTCGATATTCTAATCTTTCCCAACTCAATGGTGTTCTACATGGCCTTCCATACAGAGCTTCGTAGGGTGGCATTCTGATGGAGCTATGAAAACTGTTATTGTAGGCAAACTCTACCAAAGGTAGGTACTTCTCCCACTGGGTTTGATTATCCATGACATACATATTAAGCATGTCTTCCATGAATTGATTCACCCTCTCGGTTTTCCCATCTGTTTCAGGGTGATAAGTTGTGCTTAATTTCAACTGAGTCCCCAATGTTGACTGCAAACTTGTCCAAAAACTAGAAGTGAATTTGGACTCCCTATCTGAAATGATCTTCTTAGGTATCCCATGCAAACGGATAACTTCGCTTACAAACACACGTGCCACATCAGTGACATCGTAAGTGTCTCTAGCCGGAATAAAATGAGCACTCTTGGTTAACTTATCCACTATCACAAGAATGGCATTGTGTCTATGAGATGTGAGTGACAACCCTACAACAAAATCCATAGAGATGACTTCCCACTTGGACCTAGGAACATCATGTGGTTGTAGGAGGCCTGCTGGGTGATGGTGGTTGGATTTCACTTGTTGACACTCTAGACACTTGGCGACGAAATGGACTACACCGTGCTTCATTCCTACCCAGAAGAAAAGTTTCCTCATGTCTGCGTACATTTTTTTCACACCTGGATGCGCACAATAAAGTGCTCTATGGGATTCCTTCAGTATGGTGTTTCGAATATCCCCATCTTCAGGGATGTACATCCTTCCCTGATATCTTAATAGTCCATCTACTTCCAAACTATATCCTTCATAGTTTGGATCTAACTGCCTCCCACTCTGGAGGTTTGAAGTAACCTTTAAATACCAACTGTCTCCTTGGAGTTGCATCAACACACGTTCCCTCAGATTGACCTTTAAGGGTACCAAGGAGAAGACACGTGGTCTCCTACTCAAGGAATATACGACAACATTTTCCTTTCCCTTGATGTATGAAATACTGAAATCGTACTCACTCATAAACTCACTCCATCGCCTTTGTCGGGCATTCAGATCCCTTTGAGTGAAGAGATGTTTTAAACTTTGATGGTCCATTTTGAGCTTAAAGTTTTTCCCCACAAGATAGTGCCTCCAAATTTTCAGAGCTAGCATTACACCTGCCAACTCTAAATCATGAGTAGCGTAAAGCTCTTCGTGTTTCTTCAACTTCCTTGATGCATAAGCTATCACTCCTCCATCATGCATTAGCACGGGCCCCAAACCTTGCTTCGAGGCATCTGTGCAGACTATGAAGTCATTTTCCATATCCGGCACTCGTATAATTGGTGCACTAGTTAGTAACCTCTTAAGCTCAATGAATGCACTATCAAATTCTTCCATCCATTCATACCTGACCCCCTTGCACTGCAAAGTGGTGATGGGTTTTGATATTCTTGAGAATCCTTCCACAAATCTCCGATAATAACCTACTGGCCCCATGAAGCTTCTCACCTCATGGGCATTTTTTGGCACTGGCCACTCCATAATGGCCTTTACCTTTTTTGGGTCCATAGATATTCCTTCACCGGAAATGATATGACCTAAATAGTGGATCTCTTTCTAGAAGAAGGAACACTTGGACAACTTTCCATACAATTTGTTCTCTATAAGGCATGACAACAACACTCGCAAGTGTTCTTCATGTTCTCTTTCGTTCTTGGAATATATGAGGATGTCATCTAGAAAGACTTGAACAAAATGGTCTAAGTACTTCTAGAATACGTCGTTCATGAGGCTCATGAATACTGCTGGTGCATTGGTCAATCTGAAAGGTACTACGACAAACTTGTAATGTCCAAACCGAGTTTGAAAGGCAGTTTTAGGAATATCACCTTCCTCAATCCTTAACTGGTGATACCCTGATCACAAATCGATCTTTGAGAATACTGTTGCTCCTTTCATTTGATCGAAGAGGTCATCTATCTGCGACATTGGGTACCTATTTTTCACTGTAGCATGGTTCAAGTCCCTGTAATCTATACACAATTGTAAGGAACCATCCTTCTTCTTTACAAAAATTATTGGTGCGCCCCAACGTGAGACACTGGGCCTTATTAGCCCTAAGTCTAGTAACTCTTTCAACTGCATTTGCAATTCACAAAGTTTTGGCACTGTCATCTGATATAGAGTTTTGGAAATTGGTTTTGCACCAAGTTTTAGCTCAATAGTAGAATCGAGCTCCCTCTCAGGAGGTAACCCTGGTAACTCATTCGGAAAAACATCCTTAAATTATGACAATACTAGGTACTGATCTAAGGAGGGTCCCTTCCTTTCATTCACTACTTCAACTACATATAGTCGACACCCTTGCCTCAAGCATCGCTTAACCTTTATAGTTGAGATAAAGCATAATGACTCCTTTCTCTGTACCCCCTGGATCTCTATTGGTCTTCCTTCATCATCGACACAAAGCACCCTTTTTGCGAAACAATCCTCCAAAGCTCAATGATCTTCTAAACAATCCATTCCAATGATTAGATCGTATGCCTCGAGAGCAGTGACGCATACCTTCAACTTGGAAGTACACACTCCTAGGTCTACTATACAATTATCAACGCTAGGTCCTAGCACTTGCTTTTCCTTCGAAGCCATCTTGACTTGTTTAAAGTCATCATGCTCGTAGGCTGCCAACCCACTCTTTTCTAATGCAGATGTTGAAATGAAACTATTTGTCGCACCAGAATCAAATAAAATCTTAACATTGATATGATTTAGCATACCTGATGACTCCACCACCGTGGATTGATGCTTGGCCTAGTGATTATTAACCGCTACATAAATATGGTGGCTTCTACTTGCTCTTCCCATCGAGGCCTTTCCTTCTCTATGCACAAATCCTGATTGCAACTTTGGGCAGTCACGCTGGTAATGGGGTCCTCCACATCCCCAACAGGTAACACAGGATTGAACCTGCGCACTGTTATGTGACTGTATCTGATATGAGTTCCTTCCCCTGGAACCCCTACCCCTACTAGCTTCTCCCTGAGATGGTCATGGACCTACCTGCATCGTTGGTGATGAACGAGATGCTGCACTCCCTGCCATTGAAATCCCTGCAGCTACTGTCCTTGGTGCGACTCTATTACCATATGGAGGTGGCCTTGAGCCCCCTCCCCTGGGAAATGTCCTAGGGGCCTTCCCCATGAACCCAATATGATGTGGAAAGGTCAGTCTCGTACCTCCGGTTAAGTTCACATGTTCCTCCGCATAACACACATTTTCCACAGCTTCTGCTATTGAGGACGGTTTCCACATCCGCACCATAGCCCTTATCTTAGGGTTCAACCCATAGACAAAGTGTTCTACCTGTCGTTGGTCATTATCCATATATGGAACATACTTGACCAATTCCATAAAACTAATCTCATATTCTTCTACGATTCTGTTTCCCTGTACTAAGGCATGAAATGCTCCTACCTATTGTTCCTCATAGTAAGCTGGCAGATATTTCCTTCGGAACCTCTCCTTGAAAATTTCCCAAGATACGGTGTCTAGGGTAAGGTGCAGTTGCCTCTCCAGGTTTCCCCACTAGTTCAAGGCACTGTCTCTTAACTAAAAAATTGCTATCTTCGCCTTTGAGGTGGACGCATAGTCCCTTAAGGAAAAACACCTTCTCATGCCTTCCAACCATGCTTCCGGGCGTTCACTGGCGTGACCCCCGACAAACTCCAGAAGTTTAATCTTCTACAGTTCTCTAGTGATGTCTTCAGGTGGAGGTCCTCCCCCTGAATCCCTCGATTCTTCTGGATTACCCATTCCAGATGGTGGGGTCTCCACTTCGATCCCTGCTGGTTGATGCCCCTTTAAAGTCTCATTTATGGCCTCCAAAGAGCGCAATATGAGAGCTAGTTCGTGCGATGGTGGTGGCAGCGCTAGCAGTGTTGGCGGTGCCTGCAACGATGCTCCTCTACCTCGATTCCCTCGAGTCATAACCATCCTGTATGATTTAACCTGCATCAACCAAAGTTGTCAGGGTGAGTTCAAGGACATTTCTTATTGTGCAACTTAACCAGAAAACATGGTTAGGCATACGTTTTTTTGAACTTTTCTATAAACAAACATTACTCTGTTTAGGGGAGGTGGCTAGGTTTGGGCTAAAGCATCTAAGCTTGATTTCTTCGCCTAAGAAAACTATTGACTCCTCTCGCCTCGTAGCTACGCTAGCTTTGCACCATACTCGCCAATTCCTCTAGCTTACTTTCCTAGCGTGCATGAAACCCCCTCCCGCTTACCTTGGTCTAAGCCCCTAAACTTTTCATCTGAAACAAATTAATGTGATTTTCAACCTAAAGTTGATTAATTATTAGGAACTTAAAATCTAAACTAAACTTTAACTCTAATTCCAATCGTCTTAAACAACTCATTCATTTAATCCCCTAAATTAATATTATCATTAATTAATTTATTAAGTACATTATTAATCATTAATTTAACTTAAATTATTCACTTTGATTAACCACCTTTCGTTAATCATATTAACTTATAATTAATTAATCATGAATTTAAAACCTAATTTTAAATATAAATAAATTTTAAAACATATATATATTTTTTTAAACTATATTTAAATGTAAACTATTTAAAATTATAATTAAAGTGACTAATTAAAATTATAATTAAAATTTAAACTATACATAAAAAAAATGTAAACTATGAACACGTTTAAATTATATATAAAAAAAAAAAAAACTTAAAAAAATTCAAACTATTAATTACAACCTAAAATATTAAAACTTAAACCCCCAGTGGGGCAGTGGGTCCTCGCATGAGGCCCATGTGCCCTTCTCCTCCGTTCTCATCCCCTAACCCTAATTTCATCTCACCCTTATATCTTCAAACCCTTTCCTCACTCGACTCCTTTTCTATTTCGTTTTTTTTATCAAATGCTTAGCAGAGGGATGAGGCTGGCGGCCATGGCCATTTCCCTACTCGACCGACCCTGTGTCTATGGTTTCAAGGTCTAGAGGGTCTTTTCCTGTTAGTCTCTTGGTGTGTTTTTTTTTTGTGTTGCTGTGTATGTGTTGTTGTAGGTGCCCCCTTTTTTTTTTCATTTATTATCATCATTTTTTTTGTACAGCGCGCGGGCTGCCTGGCTTCTCCTCGGCTATTGGTTTGTGTATGTGGCTTCCGTAGCTTAGAGGTATTCCGTGCAATTTGGTTTTATTTCTACTATTCGACCATATTTCAATTGGTTTTCTTGAGGATCTTCCATTTCGTTTTCTTCTGTTCGGCACCAGATCACACTCGGGCTGAATGACTTGTTTGTTTGTGGGGTTTGCATTTCACTTGGCAATATAAATACAATATTATTTTATTGTATTTTAAGGATAGTACCTCTGTCCCCTCGCTTAGCAACAAAGTGGAACATGATCGGGCCAACTTGTTTGTGCTTTTGGCAGTTCAGCTCATTTTATTTGAAGGGTTTCAAAGCCCAACAGAACCGTTATATCTATATCTATATGGTTTATATGCTACCTAAGGCTAGCCCACTTTTACTTGGAAGTTGGTCGTTGGCTTGTATATTGTATGGTATTGCTTGTTAAACAAGCTCGGAGTTAGGCCTGCAAACTATTTTTTTTTGCTAAAGAATGTTCACGTATGAACGTTTTAGGTTTCCACTTTTTGCGCTACAGTTTTTGATTTTGTAAGAGGTAAAGAATGTTCCCATCCCTCTACATTGGCACCTAGCGCTTGGGTGATGGCTTGTGTTTTGCTGTTGAAGATTTTTTTTTTGCAAGGCTATGCATTGGCACTTAGCACTTGGGTGATGGCTTGTGTTTTTTTGTTGTTTATTGTATCTGGAATTTTGAAAATGTCCAAAGTTTCGAGTATCCCCTACACAGTTTTACTCCAAAAATTTCTCTAACATTGGTTAAACTTGTCCAGAAATTTAACATTGGCTAAATTCCACTAGTTGCTAGTTTGTGTAGAAGTCACTGTTGTGTACAAACATCTTAAACAAAGGGATGTTGAACTTATACTTTTTGATACAAAATATAGAATAGTTGTTTCAACTGTCTCAACTTCTAAGTGAGCTACTACTTGTCTTGTCAGCATATATTTATAACGTTCTTTTTATTTTCTTTACTGAGCTTTCCATTGTGATTGTGCCACATAAGTTTATTACAGACATCAAATTATCAGTGACAGGCAAGGAAATTTATTTTTATCTATATGTGCAATGTTTTATGTTCATTTGGTTTATTTATGGTTTGACTGCAGTACAAAAAACATGTACTAGACGTTATTTTGTTTAGCGTTTAGTGATTGGGTGAGATAAGGTTTAAGTGTACACATTCTCTCTACCGACTTGGAGGTCTGCAATGGCCCTGTCTTATAAGAAGTTAGATTTTGACGACTTCAAAATTATTGCCCATTAGTGCTATCTATGCTCTATATGCAATTGACAGATTCACTAGTTGTTGTTGTGTGCATAAGTTTCTTTTGTTGGGGGTAGGACGTACTTCCCAAGCAAAGTCTCGACATTCAAATGGCCTGGGCCGCTAGCCTGTCAAGTCTGTTCAATTTTTGTTCGAAGGTTGGGTGCTTGTGCGCTAGCTTGCTACCCAACGCTTGATCGCTGGTGCTTATGTGTTGTGGTGTGACTGGCTTTGAGTTGTGTATTGGCGTTGGCTCATGGGCGCTGGCTTGTGTGTTACATGTTGCATGCTAATCCCTAAAAAGCGTTGTGTGGCAGGTTTCTTGGAGCTAGAGCATTGGATTTTGTGCACAAAGACTTGGCGGATTTCCCCCTTATCACTTCATGTGTGTTCGCTATTTTTGATTTGTCTCCTTGATGATATTTGTTTGGTGGAGCTTGGACTTAGTAGTGCTGAAATAATGGACTTGGAGATTGGGTTTGTTGACAACCCAATAAATATTTTTCTTTTCTTTTATAATTTGTTATTTAGATAGATTTATGTCATCAAACCCTCAGTCTCTTAGTTATATGTCTTGGTTGTAGGAACAAACTCTTATAGATAAAAAAATGGCTTGAACAAGTTAACATACAGTTGGCTCAGGTGGGAAGGATATATTTCCTGCAACACTGTCTCTTCTTCACGATTTAATTAAGTTGTTCTCTTAGGGTTTCTGAGACACTCTTGTCATTCTCTAGGGTTTTAGGTGTCATTTTTTTTTGCATTATTTCCGGCCTTTAAGGGCTCTAAATTAAGGGTTTCCAGGGTTGTAATTAAAGGGTTTCAGGTTGCAGGTTTTTAGGGTTGTTTACAGGACACATACCATATATTTCAGTCAAGTGGATGGGTGGGTAGGTAGGTAGGCCCTTAAGGCTCTAGTGCTTCAAACTGAAGCTCTGATACCATGTGTAAGAACCATGAATTAACAAAACCTAATAAAATTCATACAATTAAACATAAAATTTCTTTCAATGCATAAGTAATTCATTAATCATCATATAAGCATTTAATATTCAACATAAATTAAATTTATCCATAGCATGAAAATAAATCACATAATCATCACATAACCCAACAAATTCATAAATAAAAATACCTCTGCCTGATCCTAAATTTCTGCTTATCTGGTTGTCCTCCCCACTGCTCTGTCGAATCTCTGCCTGATGCTTTGACCAAACCCTGCCCAAAACCGACTAACCACCCAGCCAACTAGGAGAAGCCTATCCATCTCCCTAGCTCTAGGATTCCATGAGGATTCTTGGCCCCCGAGCCCAAAACTCCCAGCAACCTGGTGCCCCCTGCAATGGTTCACCCAAACTCCAAAACCAAACTCCCAAAACCAGAAAAATATCCAACAACCAAAAATACAGTCCTCTCTTGCCAATTTTTCATAATCCTCCCCTTCCCGAAGACCTCTGCACAGTTATATCTTTCCCCATTCACCGACTCCCTACCCTTATTTAATGCCACCCACGTTATCCCTCAATTTATTGCCCTATCCTTCCGTTTATTACCTTATCCCCTGTCATACGTAAAGTTTCATAATGATTAAATTAAAGTTATTAATCCCTTTAATTCTTTACCCAAATCATTGAATGTGTTAAGTAATCAATTAATTAATTAATCAACATTTATTAAACAATAAATAAATAACTAAATAATTAATTAATATTATTAATAGTTAATCATTACTTAACTAATACACAATAAGACAGTTAATTATTTACTTAACTATACTTAATAAACCCTATGTATCTATTTAACTGGGGTTCTTACAAACACCTAGAGTTTAGGATGGAAACAAGAAAAAAGAAGGACACGGTAAAAGAGTTGCAGGGTATTATTATGAAGATGAGGAAAGAAAATTCCTTAGTAGAGCAATGGAATGAAAAACAACATGAAAATATACAGGAACTCAAAAGGAAGAGGAAAGATCAACATGCCCTGCTAAAGGAGGTAAGAGAGTCAAACATAAAACTGTATTGGCATAATGTGGTGTTAAAAACTAAACTAAAATAGAGGGATATGAGAGCTTCTACAATTATCATACAATGAAATCCCAAAGGAATCCTGCCATAGTTTTAAATTGCTTGAGTCTATTACCAAGATAATGAGGCTGATCATTTTTGGTTAACAATATTATGTTCAAATAGAAATTTTTGAATCTTAAGTGAACGAACTCAGTAGCGGTTTTATTCCTCTTTTTGTGGGATTTGGAAAGCTTCATCAAACTGTCATCTAGTCTATATTAGAATTAGTTGTTAAGGAAGACTACATTATAGGCATTAGAAATATTCGTATGAATACTTCTCTCCTAGAAAATAACCATTTGATAGTATCCTATCTAAAACTGTAATCTGAAAAATAGGATCTCCAGGAATACTTTTTGTGTTTAAAAATACATTGAAAGAACTGAAAGAAGGGGTGATCAGTTGGGGAATCAAGGGTTTTTCTTTTTTTTAAAGACTTCTTTGTAAGGAAAAGATAATATTTTCATATTGGCACTAAATGGAAAAGGAATTTTGATGGTTAGAAATTCTTTTCATGTTATTATCTTCTTCTTTTTCTTACTTGGATGCATTTTTATTTGTTTCTAAGCATGTGATATCTTTGTTCTGAGTAATACAGTGAAAATTTTGGTGTTTAAATTGTTCATAACTAAGAGTTTCTTTAAAGAACCATGTTCTTATTTATTAATGATATTTGGGAATGAGAAATGTACGTGTGAGTGGACAAAATGAAAACTCATATACATTTATTTCTTCATTTACTTTTTACCATTTGATTTATCAAATTGCCTATCATTTACTAAGCTAGTGAGATATTTATTTCCCTTTGTACATTGAGCCTTATATCCTTATTGTATCTTTGAACCAACCTTAAATCATTTCTAAATCCTATTCAAAACCTTTATAAAATACCATTGCAATAACTTGATGATGCCCTAGCTTGCCCTCTCACAGTCAAGTACAACTTTAGGGACTAACAGGTAATAAAAATATTTAATCTTAAAGAAATATAATATTTAATTATCATGATTTTATTTATAATATATATTAAGAATGAATGTGAATATATATATTTTTAAATTTATAAATGAAAATTAGTGGTCACGCTTGATTGTTTAAATTTTAGACTAGTCCAATATATCTTTTTTCTGGACCTTGTACGACTACCTAATGGATTTTTTTGACTATTATATTATGGTCTTGAGTTCCATCTCCAAATAAACCTTGTTAAAGGGTTTAACAAAATAAAGTGCATGAAGTGAATGACACTTTAAATATTAGAAACTTATTAGTTAGAATTTTTATCGTAAATTTCAAAAATAAGATTAGCGTAGATTTATTTTAACTCTAGATTTATTATGTGTCAAGAGGGGTAAAATATCTCAAGGTGCAAGTCTTTCTTCAAGTTTTTTCAATCCAAAAACATGATGGATCTGTTGATATTATGGTAGTTACGAGAAGTATTAGCCTCCACATATAACCGTGACAAGAATAAAATATTCTGGGAAGTAAGAAGAAACCCTAAAGCATTGGACATAACCCTAGAAGACAAGTCAACTAAAGAAAATAATTAATATTGAGTTTTTATCCTACAGAAAGAGAAGTTGGCCCATACAGCTAAGAAAGAGCAATATAAATACATAATTCCAGAGCTCATTTGGATAGACACAACTCACAATTGCAGAAATCTAGTGCGCACTGCAGAAATTTAGTAAGTGCACAAGTATGGAGAGTAGCTACATCTGAAGCTACTACAACTTGTATTTTTGGTTTTAGGTTGGAATTTCTCTTGGTTATGGTTTGGAATTTTTTCCTTGTGTGCTAGCTCTGGAGAGAGGTATGCTACATTGATTGGCTATTAGGCCCAGGGTTTGCTTCCAAAATTATTCTCTTTCAAGGTTAAGGTGCACGAGGGCGGCTTCGACCTATGGTTGGGTGACAATATTGCTATATTGTCTATGGTTAAACGAGCACACCTACTTTTCTAACAGGTTATGGGCCCACACTATCTTCAGACAATCTAATTGCTAGAATATAGATTGGGAGGATTTTTCTCAGTTATAGGTGTAGTTGCAGTCAAAGTTTTTACTGTAGCAACGAAACCCTAACCCTCTTGTTGAGGAACCTTAAGTGAAGATATTGACCTAATTTCTATATATCCTAGTGCACCTTAACCTAGCACACCTCATGGTACTCTCAGCAAGCTAAGACATCAAGTTTGAGTTTTTGGTCAAAGTTAAAGGTTGACCAAGTCAAAGCAGTCATGACTTACTCTATGAAGTCAGAAAACAAGTTAGAAGGGGCTTCTAACTTCATAGCATGGAAGACAAGGATTGAACTCATACTTGCCAAGAATAAAGTGTTGGATATCATGAAAGGAAATATCGCGGAACCATAGTTTGAAGAAGGAAAAGAGAAGGAACCGTAGAACATTGCAATTATGGAGAAGTTCAAGGACAATGACACCAATGCCATGAGTATCATAGTGGAATCTGTAAAAGACAACTTGATACCCTACATCTCTTATCATGACTCATCTAAGAATATGTACGATGCCCTAACTAACCTCTTCTCGCTCAGAAACATTGGACAAGTAATGAGTCTGAAGAATGAGCTTTGTGACATGAAAATGAATGATGATGACAACATAACACCATACCTTGTGAGAATATCTTAGTTAAGAGATCAACTACAAAATATTAAAGAAATCATTTTAGAGAAGGAACTAGTAAATATAGTACTCAATGGCCTTCCCAAGACATGGGATGCATTTTCTGCAAGCATGAACACAATAAAGGAGTATCCCACATTTGAAGAAATTTGGACTTGTTGTGCACAAGAAGAATCAAGGATTAACACAAAAGAAAAATTCCAAAGGAAAGATGATGATCAAGCCTATACAACAAAGTTCAAGAAATTTAGGAATAAGAAGAAGTTTGACTCAAGGAAGAAACCAAATAAAGAGAAAGATATGTCAAAAAAACAATGCTTCAATTGTTGAAAATATGGTCACTAGAAGAATTGACACAGACCCTTGCCCTCGGGCCAAGATCCGCTCAGGATATTTTCCAAAACCATGCCAAGAGTTAATTAAACCATTTGTTTAACTCGCGAAGGATTTCGGGTTTCGCGAGTTGGAGGTTCTTGATGTAATGCCACAACTCTTGCAATAGCTGAAACGTGAAATGTCAATGAAAATTGACTCCTCCAAAGAAACGAGCACACATCACTTGTCAACCACTAGCTTTCGGATTTCAGGACTCGAGCAAACAACCAACAACTGTTCCTCTTCCTCTATGATTCCCCAACTCTGAAATTTCACCTTGGACAAGATCGACGGCTGCGAGCCTCCCTTGATCCAACGGCTCACGTTGTATCAGGATTTCACCAACCGAGAATCCACAATGCTTGAATCAAACCACTGGTCACTCTACTCCCCGAACTCCAATGTGTGAATTCGCATGCGAGATCAACGGTCCTTGTTGATATGGATCTGACAATCACTACTCCTCCTGAGGTTATGGGTGTTGAAAAGGCACTTCGTCCTAATCTCTTCGCTATTATAAGATATCCAACGGTTTACGGGATTTCAGCACTTCCTTCTGAAGAAATTCAATCGTTTGATTCAACGTCTCAAGGACTTCTAGCCAAATGACTTGGTGTCCTTCCTCCAGAACTTAACTCTTGTGAAACACTTCCACCCACATCTCCCTTTGGAATAATTTAGAGGTTCTAACTCGTCTGAGCTTCCACTTGCAAACTCAAGGCCTCCAAAAGGGTCCCTGCACGCACTCCTTGCGGAAACTTTCCAATAACCTTTGGTTATTTAGGGTCTTTGACTTCGTGCACTCCTTGCAACAACAGTCTCTCAATCTTCTTCCCAGATTTGTAAAATCCAAGACTTCGCTTGGCCTCCGCACACCTTACACGGCTCTTGTGTCTGTAAAAATGAAATCTGAATCTCTTTTGAGAGTTCTAATATGAAACTCAGAGTCTGGTCGACGCACTCCTTGCGGACCCTCCACTGCACTCTTTGCAGGAGTTCTTAGAAAGAGAAACAATTGAAACTCATTCTCCCCTTACCCAGAATTCAAACATTTAACTGAAAATTCCATAACCTATAAACATACATAGCATTGAAAGAAATGCATACAGAGAATACAAACAAGCCTGCAACATACCATTCAACAGGTGGTTCCAACAAACATAAAAAAAACATAGATTGGAATCAAAGGTTTCTTCTATTAATTCTAGTGCTCCTGTACATGGTAAATATCAACAACAAAATGCATGAAATTCTCTGTTCTCCTCTATTCTCTTCTGCAGCTCTACAACTTATGAGGTCTAAATTATTGTTAGAATGATACAAGGGTTGAGGGTGTCTATCATATTTTTTACCTCCTATGCTCCTAAACTGTCTAATCTAACATTCATATCTACCTACTTGCATTAATCAATCATAAATGTCTATTACATCTGGCGGATAGGAACACACACTCTAAAATCAGTTTAGATCTACAATTATAAATGCAACTGCACGTTCTTCCTATCTATTACATTAATGTCCATCCATTAATCTTCAAAACACTACAAAATGTGTGCTGGCACTTTTCCAGCTGTCTCCTTTGGTTAGGCGCGTGTCTTTGGCTTTATACGATGCTCTTGCATCATACTCCCTCGCTTGAAATTTTTCATGAACTCCTGTTCATGAGATTTTGCACGGTCTATCCATGCTTTTGAATTATTGCTTCATCCTCCCAACTGGCATCTTCAACTAGATGTCCTTTCCATTTGACCAAGTATTCAAAATACTCTTTTATCTTGGTCTTTTTGCTAATCCTCTTGTCAATTATGCTTTACATCTATGGCTTTTCAGTTATAGGCATTTGTTTTGTCCATTGAATCTTTTCTTGTTTATCTTCTGCTCCTTCTTCTTTGGCTCTGTAAGGGTACAAATCCGCGATATTGAATATCGGTGAGATTCCGACCCCATCGGGTAATTCAATCTCATATGTGTTTGTCCCAAATTTCCTTATGACCTTGCACGGTCCAATCTTTTTCATCTTTAGTTTGTTGTATGTTCCCCTTGGGAACCTCTCTTTCCTCAAATGCGCAAGAATCAAATCACCAACTTCAAATTGAAGTTATTGCTTGTGTTGATCTACCCTACACTTGTATTCTTGGCCTGAACTCTGTAATCTCTCCTTGATTCTACTGTGAAGCTCCTTCATTCCTTCTACAAAGTCCTCTACACTAGCACTCCTAAATTCATCTTGTTCTGAATCTTTCAATTCAGAAACTCCCCTTGGCTACATTCCATATACAATATGGAATGGACTCTTCCTTGTGCTTCTATTGAGTGAATCGTTGTAAGAAAATTTCGCCTGTGGCAGAATGTGATCCCATTGACTGTGGTGTTCAGTCACTAAGCTCCTTAACAAATCTCCCAAGCTCCTGTTCATGACCTTAGTCTGTCCATCCGTCTGAGGATGACATGCTGAGCTAAAAGACAAAATTTTCCCCAACTTCTTCCATAAAATCTCCAGAAATGTCCTACAAACTTGGTATCCTGATCAGAAATGATACTCCTTGGCAAGTCGTGAAGTCTGACGACTTCCTTGAAAAATAGGTTCGCAATATGAGTTGCGTCATTGGTTTTCTGGCATGGTATGAAATGAGCCATATTTGAAAATATGTCTACTACTACAAATATTGAATCATATCCCCTTTGTTTCCTTGGCAGTCCCAATATGAAATCCATGCTCACGACATCCCACGACCTTTTTGGTATGGGTAACGATTGGTATAACCCTGCGTTCTGCCTTTTTCCTTTCGTGTGTTGACAAATTCTGCACCTATCCACAAATCTCTTCACATCTGTCCTCATCCCTGGATAGAAATATGAGCCATTCAACTTTGAGAATGTTTTTTCATGACCAAAGTGTCCGACCAATCCTCCGTTGTGTTTTTCTTTTAGCAAATTCTCCTTCATGGAGCATTTTAGAATACATAGCTAATTTCCTCTGAATAATAATCCATCGTGGATCATGTATTCATTCCATTGGCTTCTATCCTTGAGAATTGGATTCTCAGACGCCTCATATGCTTCTTTGAAGTCTGGATCATCCTTGTACATTTCCTTGAGGTTATCAAAACCCAAAGTCTTGACTCTGAATTCCTGCATAAGCAAACATTTCCTGCTCAAAGCGTCAACAACTTTGTTAGCAGTTCCAAAAATATGCTTAGTCACAAAAGTAAAATTCTGCATGTATTCAACCCATTTAGCATGATTTTGGTTCAAATTCTCCTGTTGAGTCATGAATTGCAAAGCATGATTATCACTGTACAAAACGAACTCCTTGGGAACCAAATAGTGCCTCCATTTCTTCAGCTCTTGTATGAATGCATAGAATTCTTTGTCATACGTGGAGTAATTGATCTTTGCTTCATTCAATTTTTCACTGAAATACGTGATCGGTCTGTTGTCTTGGATCAAGACCACTCTAATGGAAAATCCACTCACGTCACACTTGACCTGGAATGTCTTGCTAAAATCTGGCGAAACTAGAATTGGTTGCTTAATGATCTTCTTCTTCAGCAGGTTGGAGTTCTTCTCCGCTTCCTCCATCCAGTAAAAAGATTTATGTCTTTTCTTCACCGTATCCATCATTGGTGTGCTAATTCCACTGAAGTTTCGGATGAATTTCCTGTAGAAGCTAGCCAAACCATGGAAGCTTCAAACTTCAAATACGTTCTTTGGCGATGGCCAACTTTTAATATCATTTATCTTTTCCGGATCCATTTTCAATTCATTTGC
Source organism: Picea engelmannii (assembly GCA_009831015.1). NCBI lineage: Eukaryota > Viridiplantae > Streptophyta > Pinopsida > Pinales > Pinaceae > Picea > Picea engelmannii. Next base: position 578,065 of record ML785838.1, on the reverse strand, counting down.
AGAGATAACAAAACCCAAATAAATGAGTTCTTCCCTCATAAATGACGACTTCTTCACATTGATTAGAAATTTCTCTTGTTGCAACCTCCTCATCACTGCAGCTAAATACTTTAAATGTTCTGCTTTAGTTTTTCTAAAAATTAATATATCATCAAGATATACAATGATGAATTTCCCAATAAAATCCTTCAGGACTTCATTCATCAACCTCATGAAAGTACTGGGTTCATTTGTTAAGCCAAATGGCATGACAAGCCATTCATATAGCCCTTCATTTGTCTTGAATGCTGTCTTCCATTCATCACCTTCTCTCATTCTAATTTGATGATATCCTCTTTTCAAATCAATCTTTGAAAAACACTTTGCTCCACTCAATCAATCCATCAAGTCGTCCATCCTTGGCAATGGGAACCTGTACCTGATGGTAATTTTGTTGATTTCCCTTGAGTCTGTACACATTCTCCAACCACCATCCTTTCTTGGGCTGAGCATTGTCGAAACAACACATGGAATCAAGCTCTCTCGAATCAATCCTTTGTCCATTAAGTCTTGGACCTGTCCCTTAACTTCTTCATTCTCCTACAACATCAACCTGTACGCTACTTTGTTTGGAAAACTGGCTCTAGGTATAAGATCGATATGATGGCTTATACTCTTGATAGGTGGCAATGAACAAGGTAGTTCGTCCACTACTATATTAGCAATTTCTTCCAGCAATTCCTGGATTTTTTCCAGTAAATCATCTATCCTAGTGTTGTTTAGAACAATTATGGGCTTCCTAACCACAATGAATTGTGTGTCTTCCTTAAGAATTTCCTTCACACTCATGAGAAGTATAATGTTGCTCATCTCTGTTTTCACCTCTTTATCCTTAATCAACAACAACATGTGCGTCCTACCACTTTTCTCCAGAGTGTACGTGTTCTTTCTCCCATCAGGAACCATGTTTCTGTCATATTTCCATGGTCTACCCAACAATAGATGACAAAAATCCATGGGAATGAAATCACATAATATCTCATCTTTATATCCTCCTATTTTAAATTCAACTAAACACTATTTAGTGACATTTACCCGATGTCCTTTTTGTAGCCACAAAACTTTGTATGGGATTGGATGTGTAACAGTCTCCAGCTCCAATTTTTCTACCATTTCCATAGATACAATATTATCTGTGCTACCGCTATCTACTATGACCTTGCATACCCTGTCTTTGGTTTTGCAAGCAGTCTGAAATAGACTGTTTCTTTGGGATGGGTTCTCTGGCTCCCTCTCTAGTTTCAAGAGAACTTTCCTCATCATCAAAGATCTTCCCCCCTCAGTGTTCTCTGTCTAAAAATTCCATCCTTGGGCTTTGGAAATGTGAGTTTCACCACCATCTTTCTTCCTATCTAGACACTTATAGGATTTATGTCCAATTTTTCCACAGAAAAAGCATTTCACTTCGCCTCCTCTACCTCTTCCTCTTCCTCTGACTTGAGTATAAGTATTTCTATCAGTGTACTACCTCCCCTGTGAGCTTCCTCCTCTCTCAGGTTGAGTTTGAGGTTTCTTCCCCTCTTCTTTAGGTCTCTGAGTTCTATCTAGGGAAATCATCTTAGCTCCACTTTGACTTCTGCCTCACCCTCTTTGACCTTGCTTCTAGCTCAGCTTCTCTTAAGCTTTCAGAGCCCTCTAATAAGCATCTTCTACGGTTTGGATGGTCATCATGCTCATCTCGTCCTGAATGTCATATCGTAGACCATTCATATACCTGGCAACTTTCTCATCATCACTTTCCCGATGACCTGCTCTGATGTTTATCCTATAGAACTCTTCAGTGTAATCTTTCACTGACATCAGCTTCTGTCTCAAATTCTACATCATCCAAAACAGATTTATTTGATAATCTCTGGGTATAAACTTGGCTTTCATTTTTGCAACCATTCTATCCCATCTTTTGATTTTCTGTTTTCCCTTGCAACGTCTATCATCCCGCAGTTCATCCCACCACAACGCTGCATGCCCCTTAAGTCTAGTAACAACATGTTTGACCTTCTTTTCTTCCTCGACATGCTCATATCCGAAGTATTTATCTAGAGCTCTAATCCGGTCTAGAAGCTCTTCAACATCCAAGTTTCCTTCGTACATTGGAATGTCCATTTTTGGCCTAGCACTTAACCTAGAAAAATCCTTGAATAGGTGTTCTTCTGCGGCATCTCTGACTGCAACTTCTTCATTTTTAGCTTCATTTTCACTTTCATCTTCACTGATATCCCCAACGTTAACTGTGCACCTCTGTGTTGTCTCCATAGCATCAAGCCTGGCACGTAATTCACACATTTCTCTTTCCACTGTAGGATCAGGCATTGCCCTTTCTCTTCTTCTTGGTAGCATGACTGTAGAATTCCTCTCTACTTGTCTCTGCTACAAAAAGCAAAGAATTTATTCTGTGCTCTAATACCACAACTGACGCAGACCCCCTGCGCTCGGGCTGAGATCCACTAAGGATCTTTTCCAAAACCACACTAAGAGTTAATTAAACCCTTTGTTTAAGCCCGTGAAGGATTTTAGGTTTCACGAGTTGGAGGTTCTCGATGTAATGCCATAGCTCTTGCAATAGTCAAAACGTGAAATGTCAACGAAAATTGATTCCTCCAAAGCAACGAGCACACGCCACTTGTCAACCACTAACTTTCGGCTTTCAGGACTCGAGCGAACAACCAAAAACTATTCCTCTTCCTCTATGATTCCTCGACTCTGAAATTTCACCTTGGAAAAGATCGATGGCTGCGAGCCTCCCTCGATCCAACGACTCACGTTGTATCAAGATTTCGCCAACCGAGAATCCAAAATGCTTGACTCAAACCACTGGTCACTCCACTCCCCTAACTCCGATGTGTGAATTTTCATGCGAGATCAACGGTCCTTGTTGATATGGATCTGACAGTCACTACTCCTCCTGAGATTATGGGTGTTTAAAAGGCACTCCATCCTAATCTCTTCGTTGTTCTAAGATATCCAACAGTTTACGGGATTTCGACACTTCCTTCTGAAGCAATTCAACCATCCGATTCAACGTCTCAATGATTTCTAACCAAATGACTTGGCGTCCTTCCTCCAAAACTTAACTCCTATGAACTAGTTCCACCCACGTCTCCCTTTGGAATAATTTAGAGGTTCTAACCTGTCTGAGCTTCCTCTTGCAAACTCAAGGCCTCCAAAAGGGTCCCTCAATGCACTCCTTGCGACAACTTTCCAATAACCTCTAGTTATTTAGTGTCTTTGACTCTGTGCACTCCTTGCAACAATAGTCTCTCAATATTCTTCCCTAATTTTTAAAATCCAAGACTTCACTCGGCCTCCGCACACCTTACATGACTCTTGTGCCTGTAAAAATGAAATCTGAATCTCTTCTAAGGGTTCTGAGATGAAACTTAGAGTCTGGTCGATGCACTCCTTGTGGAACCTCCACTTCACTCTTTGCAGGAGTTCTCAGAAAGAGAAACAATTGAAACTCATTCTCCCCTTACCCGAAATTCAAACATTTAACTGAAAATTCCAGAACCTACAAACGTTCATAACATTGAAATAAATGCATACAATGAATACAAACAAGCCTGCAACACACCATTCAATAGGTGGATCCAACAACCACAACAAACAAATAGATTGGAATCAAAGGTTTCTTCTATTAATTCCAGTGCTCCTATACATGGTAAATATCAACAACAAAATGCATGAAATTCTCTGTTCTCCTCTATTCTCTTTTGCATCTCTACAACTTATGAGTTCTGAATTATTGTTACAATGATACAAGGGTTGAGGGTGTCTATCATCTTTTTTCCCTCCTACACTCCTAAACTATCTAATCTAACATTCATATCTACCTACTTGCATTAAGAAATCATAAATTTCTATTACATTTGCCGGATATGAACACACGCTCTAAAATCAGTTTAGATCTATAGTTATAAATGCAACTACATGTTCTTCCTATCTATTACATTAATGTCCATTCATTAATCTTCAAAACACTACAAAATGTGCGTTGGCACTTTTCCAACTATCTCCTTTGGTTAGGCGCGTGTCTTTGGCTTTATACGATGCTCCTGCATCAAGAATATTTGTCCCAAGTTAAAGAAAAGGAAGGAAACACATGAAGCATCAGTTGCTGAAGAAAGGAAACCCCCAAAGAAGGCCAAGCAGGATAAAATATAGTTCTTCTTCTAAGACAAGGTAACGATATTATTCATAGTTCTTGTACATACCATGTTTAGATAGTTTATGTAAATATCTTTCATATCTATTTCTTAGAAGATAAGATGTTCAAGTGAAATAATACCTATGGAAGAATAACAAGATAAAGATTGTTATCACAATGACTACAAGTCAAGCAATACACATGAAAAGATGAAGTACATTGACAATCCTTGGTAACAATTCCTGTGGAATCTATTACATAAGTAACAACTGCAAGATAAGATGAAATAAAAATCAAACTTGAAGAAATCCATAAGCAGTCAAAATAGAAAGAAGTCAACAATCAAGAGGAAATTAGAAAAAGACTCGTGACACTTTGCAAAAGGTAATAAGGATGAAGACAAAAGCGTGAAATCTCTTAGATAGAGGGAGTTGATTATGTAATTCCAAAAGAAGAGCATGCATTCAAGCATGAAGCAATTATTAGGAGGGAGATTATCCTAAATCATATGATCCATTGAGGATTATGAAGTATCTGTCCATGTTCCAATTGAAAGTAGCAGCCATGATAAGAAACATGTGTTCAATTTGACTCTAGAAGAAGTCTTCTTTGAAAAGAAGCCTTAAAGTATCCTTGGTTATCCATCTACATCCATGATCCTATGGTGAAAGGAATAATTTGGAATCTTCAGGGCATATATAAGACCCCATGGACCCAAGAGCTAAAGAGAGACAGAAGGAAGAACATGAAGATTCCAATGAAGAAATAAAAGAAAGAACAACCAACTATTATACCGAGAATCACAAGACTACCATCTTGGTTTGAACCCACTAAGAAACAATCGAGCAGAAGAAATGGAAGTTATGATAAATAACAATGTATATAAAATATGAAAAATACTTATGAATGAAATAATTACAAGATTAAGAGGTTCTTCCAGAAGGAGGGAGAAGACTATGACAACAACTTGTTCTAGATATACCTCTTGTAGTATCCATGGATTGGAATTTACATGTAAAATACTATTCTTCCCAATAAAGAAAGTGAGAAAGAATCCTATACCAGAAAGAGACCCATGTATGCAGATATAAGAAGACCTTGTATGGATTCAAACAACTTGATGCAGAGTATCTCATATACAATAGAAGAGTGGTGAAAACTTTCTATGACAGAGATAGTATATCAGAATAATTACTCAGAAGTATGGGATGATGGATTTATAATCCATGGCAAACTCTCATGATGACATAAGAAGAAATACTTGGATATGTTTCAGTTTGAGCCTTTCCATCATGTCATGAGCTAGCAAGAAATAGAAGTATTGAATTCAACCATGATATATTGTAATGATCAGATCTATATGAAGCATTCAGAGAAAAACAATGTTCATTGATAAACCGAAGTAGATTGAGATCAAGAATTACATTCTTCATGATGAAGTCCATAAAAGAGAAGTGGTTATCCAATATATCTCCACATATGAGCATATAATAGATATTTTGGTAAAGCCTCTGTCCAAGATGAAAAAGTTGCATACTTAAGAACCAAGCTAGGGCTTGTGGAGATCACTTCCTTATTGAAAAAGGAAGATATTACTCCTAGGTTGGGAGGGAGAATTGATGTGTCATTGATTTATGGATAGTCATTTTTCAATTCGAAAAATGATCTAGGATGAGCAATTCCTTTCCAGTTCAGAAAGTGGTTTGAGATTTCTGATGGACATGAATTTTCCAGTTTGGAAAATGGTCCAGATCGGACAATCATTTTCGTAATGAAAATGGTTTGATAGATTTTTGATGTACCATAGACAATGATTCCCCTTGTGTATAGTGTGGGGGAATGGTCTATGAAAGTCATTCTACTTGGCAGTCACTCTGAGTAGTGGTCAAGTAGAATGTTTTGCCTTGTCGGGTAGCATTCTTTCGAAGCTCACAATTGTGAGAAATTTCAAATAATGGTTCGTTTTGGAGGTTGGTGCAGGACAATCATTTTTATTAGGAAATGGTATGGAAAGTTATTCCCTAGGGAAGAATCATTCTATATAGGTTGCACTATGATTAATACCAGAGGAATGGCCCAGTTAGGTGAATGGCACATGTTAAAAAATTAGGGACAAGCATTCCATAGGGAAGATTTATTCTCTCCAGGTTTCACTATGACTAGTGCCAGAGGAATGGCCCAGTTAGGTGAATGGTCCAGGCTTAGAAATCAAGGACAATTACTCTTCAATGCTTGAGAAGAATAATCCATATATCCCATGGATGATGTTTTACATTTCGAGGGCATATGCTCTTCCATATCTCATAGATGTCAGTGGAAGAATGGCCCATATGACTCAGTTTATATCATGATATTGTTTTATGCAGGTTGATATCAGATGGTATGATTGCTATGGAGACTATATGTCTCTAGACAGTAGATGTATGCTACTATGGTGGATTTGTTCCATTGGTTCTGACTATGTGTCATTTATTAAGTATCCATGTGCTACTTGGTGTGGTTGTGTACCACTGGATAGTAGTTGTGTACTACTATGGATAGGAATAGTTGTGTTCTATTGAATGAGATTGTTCTGATTTCCATGTAGACTATCAGTAGTTTTGAAAATGATTATCATCTAGATGGATAGTCAGTGTATTGATGGACAAACATTCTCCAGATGGGAAATGGTCCAGGAAATTTATTCTTCTAGGGTGTATGTCTAGATTATAAGAATAGTCCTTGTAGCCCATGGCGTGGCTTCCAACATCTGTTGGAATAGTTATTCTTCTAGGACATATGATCAGATTAGAAGAATGGTTCTTGTATCACTCTATGGAGTGAGTGACTTATTCAACATCATGCCTAATTACTCAGATGGAGTATGGATTCAAGAGATGATGCAGTTGATGCTATCAGACAATACTGATAGTGATGATGGTTCTCATGATCTAATCATGAGATAACTTCTATGGCTATGATGATGCTACTAATTGAATGGTATGTTTGTGATCAAGACCATTTATTTCAATACCTCCCTATCTAGGAGGGAGTGTTGATATTATGGTAGCCGTGGGAGGTATTAACCTCCACATGTAACCTAGATAAGAATAGAATATTCCAAGAAGCAAGAATAAACCCTAAAGCAAGAACATAACCCTAGAAGACAAGTCAGCTAAAGAAAATAATCAATATTGAGTTTTTAGCCTCCATAAAGAGAAGTCGGCCCAAACAACTAAGGAAGAGAAGTGTAAATACATGATTTCAGAGCTCATTTGGACAGACACAACTCACAATTATAGAAATATAGTGTGCACTGCAAAAATTTAGTAAGTGCATAGGTCTGGAGAGTAGTTGCAGCTACAACTACTACAACTTGTATTTTCGGTTTTAGGCTTGGAATTTATTTTGGTTATGGTTTCGACTTTATTCCTTGTACTCTATCTATGGAGAGAGGTATGCTACATTGATTATCTATTAGGCCTAGGGTTTTCTTCCATAATTATTCTTTGTCAAGGTTAAGGTGCTCGGGGGTGGCTTTGGCCTATGGTTGGGTGACAATATTGCTATATTGTCTATGGTTAAACAAGCACACCTACTTTATAACATGATCTATGTTGTTTCTTAATACACACTCACACACACACACACACACATGTCAACTCCATGTTGAGCATGGAAAGAATTATGCATCTCCCTCATAATGAGCATCACACAATTAAAATGTTTTAACCCCACACACACATAAAACTTCGTTATTGAAATATGTTACTTAAGGTGGACATTAAATATTTTTTTAGATGCAACATGTCAATTTCATGTTAATAATTAAAGGAATTACACCTTATCAGTTGAATTATATATATATATATGATGATGATGATGATGATGATGATGATGATGATGATGATTAACGTCCACTGATACCAACTATTCTATCAGACCTTAATAAGGTAAGGTATTACTATGATTTATTTAAAATTGTATTTCTATGCTAAAAAAGCATTGAGAGAAGCGTTCCAAGATCACCATAGTTTTGATGACTTAGGAGGTTAGGAAGGTTTGTATTGTGGAAAATATTTTTAAATTGGGATCTAATATGGGTATAGGTAGGGCAATCTAAGAGGAATTGTTTTTCATATTCTACCAATCTAGTGTCACAAAGATGACATATTCTTTCATCCCATGATATTTTGGGAAGTTTTACAACACCCAGTTTCACTATATAGCTCGTGAGAGGTTGTTCTTATTTTAGGAATGTTGATTTTCTTCTTTGCACTTCTCAAAACTGAGAGGTAATTTTGATCTTCTAAATTAGGGTTGAACACTTCCTTGTAGTATCTTAATTTCCTTTTATCCACTAATTCTTTATCACACCACATATTCTCCTTAAATTTATGAGTGATAATATTTGTAATATTATCAATATTCTATTCGAGAAAGAGAAGCTCTAAGATGAACCCACCTATCAATCCTTAGATATTATAGCTCTTTCTCAATCTTCCGATCATGCCTGAATTCATCTTAGTATTGATGCAAGCTCTATGGACCAACAAGAATAGGAATTCCTACTTAAATTTCCTTAAATGGATTAACCGGTCAAGGGTTTCGAGATCGACTATCTTGATTCCTCCATGTCTAAGAGATAGTGATGATTTTATGAATATGACACAATGGTATCATTACATCCTTGAATCCTAAGATTTGAAGGACACGAGTAAGATGCCAATTCATTTATGGATATTTAACATTGGCTATGATGTTGTTTATATAAAGGATAAAAAAGACAAAGATGTACCTCATTCTCTCTGTAACCTTTCATCTTCAAGTAGCTCGTGAAACCGCTAGAGTCCCAACTCTCATGCCACTATCAATTTTCTTTTACAACCTTCCCATAGAAAACATTATTCCATAGACTCTATGAACACTCTTCACAGACACTCAATTGCTAGAATGCGTCATCAAGGGGTTCAAGCTTCTCTTCCTAGGGTACACCAAGATGTTTCTTCTAACGCTTCTAATTTTTATGACCACATTGTTCAAGAGGATCAACAAGTGATTGAAGACTTGGAAGCATAAGCTTTCTAGGAATGATCCGAGAATCCCGACATTGTTGTGGATGTAGATTTTGTTCTCTGGATTCTAGACATTGTCACCATGAGAATGAGGAACATGAAATATCTTCGAACTATCAACCTCTATTAGAAGATTAAAATGTTGCTATCAAAATCCATCTCTTCTCATGTTGCTGACTAGAATGACATGGCTCGTCAATTAGAATTCATCCAAATGAAAAATGAAATGCAGGAAAAGAAGATTATGATTATAGCGGCTAAACTGGGTATCACTTTTAGTGATTTAGACCAGGAACCTCCCTAGGTTCCCCATGATGCTTACCCTCTTCCTCCAACTAAATTGTAATGTATATTTCCCATTTTTCTACTCTACATGACTCCAATTTCGTGAGGAATTATCTTCAGATAGCTGACATGAAGATTTTTTTTTTTTGATTCTGCATGTAAATATCACCTCAATTCTCTTTTTTTTTGTATATCCTAGGCCACTTGTCTGATGAAGAAAATGTTCTAAAGTTGGGTTGATTTCCCAAGAGGCAGCCCAACTATAAAACACATGTAATTTTTCCTTTTTATTAATACAAATAGATAATTTACACAAAAAAAACATTATCGATATTCTACAAGATTGATTCTTCTTGTATTCCCCAATGATTTAGAAACAATTTGGCATATTTGTGCCATCTCCACTTGAGTCGTTGGTGGTTTTGTCTTGAGTTTGAAGCAATTTTGAGGAGCCTCTTGTCATCCATGTTGTTTATCTTGTTCATATATGTTAGGTATCTAATCATATCAATAATCTCAATGGGGAAAATCATTTCTTATATGAGGAGTATGTGATAGGGTTTATTTCCCTTAATTTTGAGATTATAATCTATAAGATTATTTTGGATTTGTTCTATCTTTCTTCAGGATTCTCTAGATATATTGAAACCCCAAAATTCACATCCATATAAGATAATAGGAGTGATGAGAGTGTAAAAGAGGAGTTTTTTTTATCCCAAAGCCAAAGGTTTTCTAATTTACAATTGTTTTCAATCCCATAATAAGATTTCCACCCTCCATTTATCCCTTTTTCAATGATTTAGTTCCAACTGAGCTTGTGGTGGATATTGATTCCAAGATATTTGTATGAAGGTGATCCAGGTGGACATCGGTGGCCACCCACCTAATCCATTGGCTCAAAAAACAGTTTTCCACCTTGGCAATTTTTCGGTAGTTTTTCGGGTTCCAAACTTCCGGGGCTGTTTTGAGGCCCTAAACGACGTTTTTTGGGGATTTTGGGTCCAAGAAATTAATGAAGGCACTGGCCTGAACCAATAAAAAATCGTTCTTCTCAATTATACCTTTCCAATGGTGTATCGAGATCCCCAAACGAAGAACACATGTAAAAGTTACGCCCCCAGGAAGTTGACGTATCAACTACCCCTATCGGGGCCCGCAAACCTTTTGGATTTTCATCTTCCGGGGTTAGGGTTTTGGATTTTACTTATATTAAAAGTGAATTTGGAGCCTTATTGTAACGATCATGTTATTTTTAATGAGACTAGTCGTCACATATCTTCTCAGAGATAAGCTGCCACCATTCTTGTGAGTCTTTCACTCTGTATTTTTATAGTCTTTGTACATTTTCGCTCATTAATAGAAAATTGTAGTATTACTGTATCTTTTTGTTTATGGTTGAATATATGATACACTTCTGTTATATTATTGGATATCCAAGATATATATGTACATTGATTTATTATATCTCCTCTCTCATTTTGTGCCGAAAATAATCCAGATTAGTGGTATCAGAGCAGGCTGCTCTTGATCGTTTTTTTCAGTGCATGTCACTGACAAGGTCTGAGTATAGCAAGTTGGGTCTTGATCTTGTCTCTCTTGAATAAAATCACTCTCGCACACCCAAGAACCCTCCATGGTAGAAGGAAAGAAAAACAATGGAGCAAACGGTTCTATCAATTTATTGCTTGAGCAAGATCTCACGCGATAGAGGGATGAAATGATGGAGAATTTTTCCCACATCCTTTAATGCTTGCCGATAGAAACATGCACATATTCATCAAAAAACCACGTTGGAAGCACCTCTCCTTTCAAGGTACAAGTTAATTTTTATATTCCTTTATTTGAAGGTTAGATAGATGTAGATTCCCTAGAGAAATGGTTAATTCTGCTAGAAGGTTATTTCTCTGTTCACCATTTTTTCGACATGGAAAAGATCACCTTTGCACTCTTTAAATATCTCCCCCATGTCAAACATTTGTGGGAAACTTACTGGGATAAAATTTACACATAAGATTCTGGAATATATGGGGTTGATCCCACTTGGGATTTTTTTTGTGGATGCGATAAAGGAACAATATTACCATGTTGGAAACTATGAGGACCAATATATGAGATGGACCACATTGTGACAAGAGAGGGGCCAAGCAGTTCCATAGTTCACCAATACCTTCCATACCTTGTGCACCAAACTAGGTATCAAAGACTCCAAACGAAATTTGGTTCTGAAATACTGTGGGGTTCTACACAGATACATCCAAACTGAAATGGATTTTCTGGATATCTCATCACTCGGTGTTGCGTATTGATATGTTGTTAAAATTGAGTAGAAATTTAGGCACCAAAAAAAATGAGAGTTCATATTTGCAAATCCACAAAACCCAAAGTATGATAAAGACGACCCTAACAAATAGTCTCCCAAAAACTAGTCCAAGCCACTGGAAAAGAAGGATCATGGGAAGACGAAGAAGGACACCAGAAAATGGTGTGATTTCCACAAAAGACCCTAGCACAACACTGATGCATGTCAATCAAAACAGTCATTGGTGGATGAGATCAAAGACAAGGAGCTAAACCCTGATTCAGAAAATACTGACAGAAGACAGATCATCGACGGAGACCCCACTGCTATTGTCACAACTGCAACAATTCAACCAGAAGAACCAACAGATCCTGAAGAGGGGGAGCACCTTTTTCATTCATAGATGTGGGTGAAGGGGACCCCGCTACATTTTATTATTGACAGTGGAATCCAAAAGAACCTCATCTCAACAGAGGTCGTAAAAAAATTGGAATTGTTGACAACACCACTCCCACAACCATACAAAATTGGGTGGATTCTCTAGGGATGAGATCTTCGTGTCATCCAACAATGTCGATTATAATATGACATCCAACCCTTCAAGGATGATGTATTATGTGATGTTTCCACACTATGTGTCTGTGATTTTCTCTTAGGCCAGCCTTATATGTGGAAGCGCCATGCTATTTATGAGTCTCAACCCCGTAGTGTCATTGTTAATCTAAGGGGTCATCTCTGTAGAATACCAGAGGTAGTTCTGACTATTGTTCCACCTAAACATTTCTACAAGGTAGTATCTCATACTACAAAATTTAGCTTCTTCACAATCTATTCAAAAGGTGAACAGAAGGATACTGCAACCACTACAGTCTCAGACCAAGCACCTTCTATCCAACAGAAGCAGGTCAACAATATTGCAGCAAAGAACAAAAATTACTTCTGCACATAGTCATCTCAGGTAGCCCGACTGGTTGAACATATTCATCCCCACCAGTAATAGGTTCGTGACAACCTTCCACAAACCGAGCAGCGCGATGTCTCCAACAACGAAAGCAACTCACTAAGATTCAGATTCAACAAATGATTCACTCTCTCCCCTGGGAACTCAACACAATGGATACCATTTATTACTAAGGAAGGAGTATTGATCCAAGTGGATATTGGTGGCCACCCACCTATTCCACTAGCTCAAAAAACAGTTTTCCACCCTGACAGTTTTTCGGTAGTTTTTCACTTCCGAGGCCATTTTGAGTCCCTAAACGATGTTTTTTGGGGATTTGGGGTCTAGGAGATTGTGTAAGGTATTGACTTAGACCAGTCTAAAACCATTCTTCTCGGTTAGACCTTTCCAACAATGTATTGAGTTCCCCAAACGAAGATCGTATGCAAAAGTTACGCTCCCGGGAAGTTGACGTATCAACTACCCCCATCGGGGCCCTCAAACCTTTTGGATTTTCATATTCCAGGGTTAGGGTTTTGGATTTTACTTATGTTAAAAAGGCCTTTGGAACCTCATTTTAATTATCATGTTCTTGCAAATGAGAGTAGCCATCACATCTCTTCTTAGAGATAAGATACCACCATTCTAGCGAGTCTTTCACTCTGTATTTTTACAGTCTTTGTACATTTTCGCTCATTAATAGAAAATTGTGTATTATTGTATCTTTTTGTTTATGGTTGCATATCTGATACACTTTTGTTATATTATTGGATATCTAAGATATCTCTGTACATTTAGTTATTATATCTCCTTTCTCATTTCATGTCGAAAATAATCCGGATCAGAAGGCACTTCCTCCAAGCTAATTTTGTCATAAACAAAAGTATCGTAGGTGATACTTTTGGATTTACTTATCATAAAATTTGTTTTTTGAGTGTTCACAATCATTCCCATGCTAGAAAAAAATTCCTTGAGTATTATTGATTTATTATGTAGGTCATAGGGACTCTTTTCCACAAGAACAATATCATCAACATAAAGAAGGAGAAGGATGACTATACTAGTGAGAGTCGGGCCAACATAGCCTTCCTCCTCAAAACAATATTCTAACTTATCAATATAGATGATGAAAAGCATAGGGGATAGCAGACAACCTTTATTGAATCCTATATTATAATTAATTTCTTCTGAACAGTCCTCAGTGTTTCTAAACTTGGTATTAACTTTCTCATACAACCTTACTACAAAAACGCTTAAATTGAAAATGACTTTAAGCTCTTCTAACATATTCTAGAGGTTAGTATTGGACACAATGTCAAAAGATTTTCTAAAATCAACGAAACAAAAAATGAGATCAGTTTTATCATTACGACACTCCTCTGTAATGATCCTAAAGGTAACAATGTGGTCCATAGTGGAATGGTAGCCTCTAAACCCAACCTGGCCTCTAGCTCTTTTTCCATGGATTTCTATCCATGTATCGATCTTATTTTCCAAAATACTTCTGTATAGCTTAGCTAAAATGGGGCTAACAATAATGGTCCTATAATTAGAGGGATTTCTTTTATCCTCACTTTAAAAAATATGTACAATGAGGCTTCAAGCCCAAGGTTTTGGGAAGCCTTTCCAAGTAGCTAAATTGCAAAGCTTATGTATGTGAGGTATGAGGACATGTCCTCCAATATTTAATATTTCATCTTGGAAACCTTCGATTTCCTTATCTTTTCCTTTTGAGAGCCACTTAACCCAAAACTTAATGTCTTCTATAGAAAACAATTCATCCTTTGTAGAGTTGTTTGGCATGTTGTGCATGGCATTAGGGGATTCATATATATTTTTAAGGTACAAATTCAAGTCCTTCAAGGGAATATATATATATATATATATATATATATATATATATGAAGTTGATATATAAATATTTTACTTAAGCTGGACATTGAAATATTTTATTTATGGTCGACTAAAATATTTTTTCTAAATGTTATGTTTCACTTCCATGTTAATCACTAAAGGAATTACACATCTCTCTCATACTAGGATGTAGGATCTATATAATAAGATTTTTTTTACTTTAAATTACTTTATATATTTATATCATGGTTGTTCTCCTCCTCATTTCCATATCAATTCTCTGCACAACTATGCAAAATAATCTCAACATGAAAATTTCTCTACAGAGGGTGTTAAATTTCCTTTCTATTACACATAACATATGCATGATGTCTTGGTATTATCTTCCCCCCTCCTCTACTACCTAAGCTATAAAGGATTTTTTGATCTAATACAAGTATGTTAACTTGAAACTTTTAGTATTTTGAGTTCTAGAGTATCGAGGATCGAGAATTCAACCACCAAACTCTACTTCAACATGTTCTTTAAATATTTTTTGTCATTTAATATTGATGGTTATTTCCATTTTTTCCATGATCTATTTAGTACTAGTTGAGAATCGATTGTGGAAATCCTTTGCTTCCCTCATAGCCTTTGTGTGGGTTTGAGTCATTTGTTGATGAGTCTAGGTATGTTGATGGTGCTTTCCATAGGTTGTTTTGACTTTGGAGAACCCGTTCTTGTTGCTCTCAAGGATAGGGGATTTATTTCTAGGCCACATTGTTATCAACTAAAAATCTTTCACCTATACCAAATCCATTATTTCACCAAATTAAAACTCAAATAGTATGGGCATCATTTTTTTGCACCCAAATTTTTGGGTTCAGTTTTCACATGTGCACAAGCAAAGTTGTGTGTGCTCATTCCAAGTTTTGTGCACACCCATTCCAATTTTATGTGTTTTGAAGCTAAAAGTGAAAATAATGGCAAGGAGTGCATGCCAGACTAAGTTTTTATACTTTGTGCCAATCCTAAAATTCTATCAAATGCGCGCCAGTCCCAATTTTGATGCGCATCAAAAATCAAGAAGACCCATGCCAGAATCAAGAAATGAATCATCAAGAAATCCTCTTGAATGATTACTTACAACAACACAAGGGATTGTGGAGTTAATAAAATATGAGTTGGAAAGGAAGTTAAGATTTCCCTAATTACAGAATGTTACATGGACTACATGAAGATGCTAGAAGTGTTCGAGGCAGTTTGGTTAGTACAATGAGTGGAGTAGATAAGAAAGAGACAAAGCTCCCGAGAAGAGAAAGCTATAAAAGGAAGCAACGACATCAGAAATAGAGTTAGATGGTTATACGAGGAGAGAGTCAGATGCTGACTTAGAGGGTTCATGAGTTATTTTCTAGTGGGTCAATATCACTCTAATCCTATATAATGTTGTATTTCTTCTGAATATAAATCCAATTCTGTCACATCTGGGTTCTAAAGAGGATGTGCATTGCGTAGTGTGTTCTATTTTTGGGACTATATATATAATGGATGTGCAAATTTGTTGTTGTTAAATATAGTTTGCTTACTATATGTTTGTGTTCAATGGAATGAAAGGAATACTAAATGTTTTGTATTTTTGATCTATTGTGTGTCTAACATGTGTTATTTGGATATGTGTGTGTATTGGTTTACTTATTAATCATAATAAGTAGTCGAATATGGAATGTATGAATGCCATCTCAGATGGATCTTGGTTTGTTTGGTACTTCATCCATGACACAATAACTTATTTTCTTTGTGATACCCTCTGCATCTTGGGTGAGACCTTCCTCAACCTTGGATGAGGATTGATATGCCAATGCTCTAGGGTTTTTGTTGGTCAATTTTGGATGAACCTTGGGTCTAAACTCCCCAACGTTAAGAACGATGCACACAAGCGTAAACAAAACTCTAAAAAATGGCTCCCTTTCTAGGACCTGAAAGTCTTGTAGGGAATGTTGAAGGTAAGAGATGAGGTGGTATCCATCTCAGGAGGAAATTCAAGACTAGCTAATTGCAAAAGAGAATGTGTTTTCCCTACGAGAAACTCAAGGGTTGAGAGTGAACTTCAAGTGATGGAAATACATGTATCTCTACACTGATATGCATGAGATTTTCTTTGTTGAATTTATTTTTATGTTGTATGAATGGATGAAAAGGAAAATTGATACCAATTCTACCATATGGCCTTTAGAACCCGTGGTTTGGGATCAAGCTATGTTTTATAGATTGAAGGTGTTGGACAATAAGTGGAATTGGGCCATTGATTTCTAGTTTTGTTGAGTAAAGGAGGGATATATTGTTGAGTTTGTTGTAGAGTGCACCAATTCTTTCAATGAGGCTAAAAGAAAGTTCGAGAAGGTCCGAGGAAACAAATTCTATAAGAAATTCTGCTCTGGATAAAGATGTTGTTCGTGGAGAAAGGGATGATGTGCATGGTGCCAAGTAAACTCCCCTGGCACTAGGGGGGGTAAAAAAGATGGAGGAAAATGAGACAAGAGATGGATCCATTGAGGAGGATCCATAAAATGTTGATATGAAGAATGGAATGGACCTAGAGGAGAAGAGGAGAAAAAGAGATGATAGACACACACGATGATTTTATCTAAGAAGAAAATCAAAACATAGAGTTGGAAATGAGTTATCCAGAGGCGCAAAATGAAGGGTCGAGCCCATAATGGAGAGAAAAGAAACCACAGCAGGTGGTAGTGCAGAAGAGTATGTTTTTCCAAATAGGAGCACATATGAGGATAGGCCCACAAAGAGGCATGGCATTGAGGATAGGGTGTCCAGTGGGGATACCAATAGTAGTAGTGGTGGTGGTAAGGGCCTAGGTGATGAATTCCACACCCCTTAGTTGTTGTGAAGTGTCGCAATGTTAGAAGAATATGATGCGTAGAGAAGTGGTGTGTTGATATGTGAGGGATATGGAAGGCATAGTAGTGGTGGGGGAGACGAATTGACGATAGTAGATGGTCTTGCAGAGATGCAATTAGGAAAGTCTCTAAGTCACCTCATAAAAAATGTTAGAAGAAGATGGTCTTACACTCCTTTGTACTACCCCCCTTGTGCATATTTAATCAAGAAGAAATAACAATAGATAATGAAGAGATTGAATTAGGAGAAGGAGTAGAAGAATAAATAAGAGAAGAGATGAGTGAATAAGAAGGTGAAGCCAATGCCATTTCACCTAGAAGAGTATTAGTAGCAAGAAGTTTGACAACCAACAATCATATTAGCGGAGTTGGTCGGAGAGTGACATTGGCGAATCAGGATAGCACCTTCAGGTTACTCATGTTCCATGGAATGACTAAGGATGATGCAGAACAACATTGGTTCGTGTGCGAAGCAATATAATATGTGAAGAAGATCATAGACGAAGAAACAAAGATAATGTAGTTGGATACTACGTTCAGGGACATAGCTTTGATGTGGTACATGAAGTATAAGGCCACTACACCAATGGGATAGGCGATGTCATTGACAACATAGATGATTTTAGGGGCTAAATTTCTCAAATGGGATAATTTTCCACGATTTTTCCCAAAAAAAGATTCACCAATTTCCATTTTTTCTAAATTTTTTTCCCAAATTCCATAGAATAAAATCATTTTACCTTAAAAATCACCAAAAATGTATAGAAAGTATGTAAAATACTTATAATTTTAAATATTTTTACAAAACTATAACCAAACATTATACATTTTGCATATTAAGGAATAATACGATTAGCCCATGTTTCTACATTTTAATATAAATTTCCATTCTTAAAATCATCCCTTCTTGACAAGGATCAAGTAGGATATGCTTAGGGAGTTCCAGAAATCTAAGTCAAAGTCTTAATGTATTACAAAGATAAAGAAAATTAAACATAAATAAGGAGAAACTCTGTGGGATTATGACCAACGACTTAGTATTTTATTAGAGAGGCCAATGTTCCAAATGTAGGATGTGCAACACATAGAGTGGTTTATTGCGGGGTTGCTTCCCCATATTCGAGTCTCACTCACCTAGCAGAAGGTGATGACTCATGAAGAGGCAGTAGAAATTGCAATGCACCTAGAAGCTATGCCAGGAGGGGTAGAGACATCAGTGAGATTGTCACAGGTGCATTTGCAACTGGCCAAACTAGCGATGCAGTTAGAAGATATGGAAAATATGAAGGTTGTGCACAAGCATATATGGTGTAACACATGTCTCTCTGAGGGGAATCGTAGGGATGAATGCCCTGTACTTCCAAATTATGTGGCAATGGGTGCACTGATTCTATTTCCATTTGGATAGATGGAATGGTGTGAGATAGGTATATAGTGGGGCCGTGTACCACCCCACTTCCCAAATTTGAAAAAGCACCAAATGGTGAACCACACTCTCTTTTTTGGGTTTTGTAAATCTGTGGGGCATGATGTCAATAAATGTCACTGTTAAGGTCCTAACCCGCACATAGGTAGATCAATGTATTCGGATGTAATAAAGGTCAATATTAATAAGACCTTTCAATAAAATAGAATAAGGCGGATGTAAGAAGACCTAATAGAAGCTTCCGCTTCTAGAAGGATCTTCCTCTAGATGCTTCTTTTTAGTATAAATAGGAGTCGAGGGTATGAGAACCCTATCTTGGATATTATTGCAATAGAGCGCTGCTCGATTGGAGGTTGCCCCCTCGAAGAGGCCTGTGAACATTGCTATATGATTCAAAGTGCTATTTCTGTTGCTATTTTGTGAATCATTTCTGTGTATTGTGAAGATTATGCTGGATATTTTACTGTTATTCT
>ML785838.1:494428-517389 GCA_009831015.1 Picea engelmannii | reverse complement strand
TAGCTACACATGCATTTCTTGTACATGTACACTAGTATGTATGATCTTTCTTGACTTACTTACTAATATTGTCGGTTAATTGTTATGAATGTGTGAACCATGTTTCTTTTCCTTTGTACCATGAGATACCTTAACTTCAGGACGAAGTTTCTTGAAGGGTGGGTGTATGTAACAACCCTGCTTAAATAGATGCATAGGGATGATTAATTATAATTAATTTGATAATCCGACTGTCTTAATATGTTAGTTAAACAATAATTATTTCTTAAATAATAATTAACTAATTAATTATTATTAATTATTTGTCCATATCTGTCAATGATTAATTAATTATTAATTGACTCATTAATTAATTGAGTAAAGAATTAAAGGGGGTTAATAATTTAATGTATTAAAGATTTATGTATACGGGGAGGGGGAGAAACATTAAATATGGGGATAAGATATTAAATATGGGGATAAGATATTAAATATAGGGATAAGATAATAAATATAAGGGGATAAGATAATAAATAGGGGGATAAGATAATAAATAAAAGGATAAGGAAATTAATGAAGGGGGGAGAGTCGGTGAAGGGGGAATATGATAGGGAAGATTCTTACGGGAAGGATGATTCTTTTGGGGGAGGAGGAAGCATTTGGAGGAGGGGGATATATTTCTGTGGGAGATTTTTCTATGGAGATCTTTGGGGTGAGGAGTTTGATGTTGGTGGTTTTTGGTGAATCAACTAGCAGGGGGCACCGAGTTGCTGGGGGTTTTGGGCACGGGGGCTAGGATATCCTTACTATCTTGGAGCTAGGGAGTCAGATAGTCTGCTCCTAGCTGGCAGGGAGGAAAACACGGTTTTGGGCAGTGTTTGACATAGTTTCAACTTCAACATTGGACCAACGGAGCATCGGGATTTAACATCAGAACCAGGTAATTTATTTATGAAATTGCTAAGTTAGGTGGATGAATATGTAATCTATTTCATGCTGTGGTTAACTTAATTTTTTTTTTTTGCTGAAAATTACATGCTTTTACGATGATTAAATAAATATTATGCATTGAAAGAAATTTATGTTTAATTATACAAATTTTTTAGGGTTTAATTAATTAAGGTTCCTACGTATATGAAGTGTCAACAAGGAGGTGTATGCATATCTTTGCAGTGGAGAAAGAGGAAGAATTTTTATCCTATCGGTACGATGGATCAGAACCGATGGACACATATATTTCATGGATACAATGCATTTTCAAGCATTATAGGGCTCACACTCTTGATATAGTACTCATAGGAATTCCTGTGCAATGGTGGGATGCACATCAAGAACCTTATTGTGAATGGGAAGTTGTCGAGGCATACATGTAGTGAAGGTTCAACCCTGGTATGGATATTCATTGATACATGTGTTATTGTGAATGGCGGTGGATAGCCATGTATCGATGTCAAACATGCCACATATTCTTACAGGGCCCATGCAAGAGGAATTGAAAGAACGTTGTTCTCTCTATACCTATGGTTTCCATAACACATAACAAAGAGTCGAATGTGCAAGAAATGGCTTCAGTTCATACCGTCACAACTAACCTCATTGAGAAAATAGACGATGCCCATAAGAAAGACAAAGTCAAGGATACTTAGTGGATAAAACATGTAGGATGGATACAAGTGAAGAGGTGTTATGACCTACCAAGGGTCTCTCTTCTTAAGTAACCAATAGGCACCCATGCCAGGAGGCATGAGAAACATGTGCGATGCCCCCGAAGGATCACATGTGCACATGTACGAAGATTTCCCTGTCACACTTTAGGTCTTGTGGAACCAGGCTTCTCACACATTAATATAATGACATGTCCATTATATGGTACCTGAAAAAAATATCATTAACAAGGCCCTCAACATTAAATGCTATGAACTTCCTAGAGTTTCTTCACATTTCACGGTAAAATTAGTCATCATATGCCATTTAATGCACAAGCATTGATACATTTTCTGGATCACAAACGTCAGCAGTAGCATTTAATGAAAGATCCAATCATTTATATCTTGATGGGACTACTGGATGAGATACATTTGAATGAACCAGAAGATGGCAAAAATTACTCCTGACACACCTCCTAGCTGTCTTGCAGTACCCACTTGGTAACTTTCCCTTCTCAAACCTAATGCTAGCCAACTTAGTACAATATTTTCTCAATCTATAAAAGGGTCCATAGTCTTAGTCGAATGGGCACAGTAGCAGAAATGATGAATGGAAATACCAACCTCTTTACC
This sequence comes from Picea engelmannii, assembly GCA_009831015.1. Lineage (NCBI taxonomy): Eukaryota > Viridiplantae > Streptophyta > Pinopsida > Pinales > Pinaceae > Picea > Picea engelmannii. The sequence continues at coordinate 515,131 of ML785838.1, read as the reverse complement.
TAGCCATAAATTTTACAAAAACTCACCGAAATAATTCCCATGGCTTCGTCAAGTAGACCACATGGCCATAATCGATCTAGGGTGGCCGAAGACTAGCATACAATAGAACCAAAATTACCTTGACATGTGATTTTCATGGGTTCTCAGATGGGGAGAGTGCAGTATGTCCAATTCATCGATTATAATTTCTGTGACCTCGGGTAGTTCCCCACCTTTGACTTCCACCATTATACCCACATGATTCACAATGTAGATGAAAAGTTGTTAGTACTCACACAAGAGTGGGACAAACCTATCAGACAAGTAGGAATTCTTCCTTTAATAGAATTACCTCACTTTGGGAATAGTGAGATTTTCATCCTGTGCATCTTCATCTTACTCACCCACCTATACGATGGGTACTTGTGGCTGGGGGCGAAGTATCTGGTCGATGGAGTAACAATCTATCGCGTTACATACCTACCGATGTAGGGATATGATCCATAAAAAACCTTAGCCACTAAATATGGTGCACAAAATGAAATCTACGACACATAGATTACATGATGCGGTAGGTGTTGGGTACTCATTTCATAAATAAACCCTTAACCGGTTTTCTTTTCCACATCGTTTATAGCCTGCAAAATCCTACACAATTGTAGAAAGGAGGAGTTCCCATTCGGGGTAGTTGTTGCAGTTGAAAGGTGTGTCACTAGGGTTCATATGGCATGGGATCAATATGCAATAAATGAATTCATTGATGATTTCTTAGATGCCCAAAACTACAAAAAAGAGTTTCATTACAATTGGATTCTACTTCTTCTTTCCATGGTGCTTTGGTGGCCCCCTCAAGATTTTGAATGACTTATTGGAATTCAAAATTCCTTTGAATCTCCCCATTTCTTGTGTCTTCATGAGAGCAAGGATCCTTGCACTGACGAATCCAATGACAAGTTGTTTCAGAGTTGGTATGAACAACTTTTCCTATCAACAATTTCTCAAGAAAGCATCCCAGGCACCCTCATGGACAAGTTTGATGGCTACCTTTTATTTGAATTTACTTTTCATTACATGTTCTTCTATCCTAGTGATGATTAGGGTGCTGCAGTGACTCTCGTTCCCTTCTGCATTATCGAAGAAGACATCCAACAAGGTGTGCTCGAATGGCCTACACATATCCAATCACTTCCAACTGAGGAGGAAATTGAGATGCACACTAAGCGTAACGAAAAAAAGGTTGAAGTTGCATTGTAGTGGATGCAGTGTGCAGTCCCCCAAGGTAGGGGTTCCAATTCTGAAGTGGTCAACAAGTGCTCTCGGGACCCCCATCCCACGAAACCACAATTCCAATCCACTATGGTCGGGTATAAGCGACAACGAACCGACCCATCCATCCATAATTCCATTCCTTCAACACAGCTAAGGTCTATCCAGATGATGTTATGCATCGCCACATTAATATACGCCTTAAAACGCCAATTGTTAATATACAACAAGTGAATTCCAAGGATATGCACAATGTTGACCATGTTTTTCGAGAACTCAGGGGCACAACACTAGTACTAGACAATAGTTCATGGCTGTTGGCTTTCGAAATTAATTCTAGTTCCTCTGCTCGAGTCCTTAGAGTGGACCCCACAAAATTACTTATAGTATATGCCAACCATGGTGGTATCCCATTGACACCAATTCCAACTCTCTCGATACAATATTGTGTTTCCACCCTGATATATGAGTTAAGTGAGTGCAACGATAGAACAGAACAAGCTCATGCGCAGTTGCAACTCCAACATCAAGTAGACATCACCGTGCATAACCAGACATGTGAGAAATATCAAAAGTAAATTCAATATCATCAAGCATTATAGAGGAGGTATGAAACAAAAAGTGCAACACATATAATCACCCAGGCCCAACACATTGAGCTCAATACAACATTCACCAACCTTATTAGAGTTGTGGATAACCTATATGCATAGATTCCCACTACTTCTACACAAGGGCGTGCCATACCTCATACATTTAAAATCTCGATTGTAGAGGATCACCTGTAGAATATAGAATCATAGCTCATCACCCTTCGTCCCCCAATCCACCAAGAAAATCCCACCATGACTAAGTTCCAACAAATCTTATGTCGGTCCAAGCAACTCTCCATGATAGCCAATGTTGGGTGGAAGCATTCTCCAACATGGTCGACTACAGCTTCACCCTGTGGACCCATATCCAAGATCCCCCAAAGGTATCTTCAATCAAATATTGAGTTCGCACAACCGAATGGGAGGTTTCATAACAAAAGGGATATCTTGATTCTTTTCCTCCCAGAGAACATGCCACTGTGATGCTCGTAATTGCAACAAAAACTAAGGAGATCACTATAGCGTGGGATGAGTATCAATTTTTTTCAAAGATGATCACGTATATGGACAATAGGGCCTTGTGATTGTTTTCACAAGTATTCGAATTCCATGTTGTTGTTGGCCTTCTCATTGAGAAAATCCACAAAACATACCTAACATCCTCTCAGGTCACATCCATGGAAGTTGAGGTGACTATTCAATTTACAAAATATATCTAGAGCTACTTTAATGAGCTCAAGCACCACTTTAAGGAATTCATGCAGGAAATCATAAGCACTGTGTCATTCATTGAAGCTGTAATTCCGTGAGGCAGTTGGCTCGAGGATGACACAAATAATAGTGGTGGGGGTCTATTGGCACCCAAAGTTTTGGGTTCATTTCACGCACACTCACAAATGAAGTTGTGTGGGATCATTACAAGTTTTGTGCATGCCTATTCCAGTTTTGTGTGCGCTATAGATAAATTTGCAAATAACAACAACGAGTGTGTGTCAGACTGATTTTTGATATTGTGCACCAAGCCTAAAATTCTATCAAATGGGCATCGATTCTAGTTTTGATGTGCATCAGAAATCAAGAATATGCACGTCGGAATCAAGAAAGAAATCATTGGTAAATACTCTTGAATTATTACTACCAACAACACAAGGGATCATGGAGCCGAGAAAAGATGAGCTGGCAAGGCAGTTAATATTTCCTCGAGTCTAGAAGGATATGTGGATTATAGGAAAATGCTAGAAGTGTGTGAGGCAATTTTTTTAGTATAACGAGTGGAGTAGAGAAGAAAGAGACAAATCTACTGAGAAGTGAAATATATAAACGGAAGCAACGACATAAAAAATACAAATATATTGTTAGATGGGGAGAGACTCGAATGTTGTATTAGAGGGTTCATCGAGTTATTGTCTAATGGGTAGAGCTCATTCTGAGCCTGTGTAATGTTGTATTGCATATTAATTTAAATATGAGTTTATCTTATGTCTAGGTTCTAAAGAGGATGCACATTGTGTAGTGTGTTGAATTTCTGGGGCTTTATATATAAGGGATGTGCGACTATGTTACTACCGAACATAGTTTCATTAATGTATGTTTGTGTTCAATGGAATGAAAGGAATAATAACATTGCAAAAGTTCTGATCTATTATGTGTCTAATATGTGTTATTTGGATATGTGTGTGTATTGTTTTACTTATTAATCACAATAAGTAGTCGGATATGGAATGTATGAATTCCATCCCAGATGGATGCTGGTTTGTTTATTCCTTTATCCTTGACACAAGGCATTATGGTCTCTATGATCCCCTTTGCATCTCAAGTGATACCTTCCTTGACCTTGGTGGAGGATTGATATGCTGATGCTTTGGGGTTTTTGTTGATCAATGCTGGATGAACCTTAGGTCTAAACACCCCAAAACACCAACATCATTGTTTATGCTCACCCCTCTTCATTTCACCTTAACTTGACCTTAGGAAACACATATCCAAAATTCATCACTTAAGGAGTCCAACTCACTTTTTACCCCCAAAAAGTGCATTGCAATTGTATAAATCACCCACAAAAGATGCAAGGGCCCATAAAAACATTGTTTCTTTACAATTCCTACTCGATTTTTTTCAAAACATTGAAATAACCAAAAGTGGACATATCTAAACCATAAAAGTAGTTGTTAAACTTGATATGGTCAACACATCATTATTTATTATTTCCTTGTCAAAGGGGTTTAACCACTATTTTTCTTATAAAAACTGAGAGATATCTCCATTCTCTATCATCCATTTACAAGTAAGTACATGCTATCGAAATTTCCTTGGAATTCAAGAGAAATCCTTTATCTTGATAGAATTTCAGCATCATCCAAGCTACTTACAACCATAGGAGAGAATATCTACCACACACTTGGGAAGAAAAGGACCCTCCAAAGGAGGAGGTCTTGGAACCACCTTCTTCAAATATCTTATTCACATGTGATATTGTACTTGGCCTCCCATTGGCAATGGGACAATTCTTTTATTTTTCATAATATTTCCATTCATGTTTTATTTGTTAAATGTTTTTTTTTTTTGTATTTTCTTTCATAAATCATGTAAGCTTGAGGATAAATGATCTAGGTAAAGATAGAGTTTTTATCTCTCATTTCCATTTTTATTTTATATCTAGAACATATCCTCTAGATGGGAAAAGGAATTTCCAACCAGGGCAATGGGTGTTCCAAATCTACCCATCGATGTATCTTTAGTTTGAGTAAGGGGTTTTTCACTAATACTATGAGGAATTATAGAGATCAAAGACCAATTCTAAAAATAGAGGAAAACCAACAATAGAGTGTCTAGCCACTCTGAGATATTAAACATGTGGGATTTAAGATCATAGAGGCATAATTCACCCCTATCCAGAAAAGGAATATACCTTGAGAAGTAGAGTTTGGAAGAAACAAAAATGAAATATAAGCTATTGAGGTGGGAAGGACACATTGAGCTAATGCCAACAAACAAAATAAACTAATTGGGAGGCTCCACCATTTAGTCTTAGTGAATTTCCAATTTAGAATTGATTTATCATCAATCCATTGATAAAAGACCATGCTAATCACATAAATCCAAATAAAACCAGAAATAAAGTGCCATGGAGGGAAAATCAACATACTATTTGACCAAGCTCGACTCCAACTGAGTATGATATTCCCTAAACTAGAGTCATCTCCCTCAATTCATTCCTAATGTCTCTCCCTAGATAGAACATTGCTAATCCTATAACATAGCTTGGGTTTAAATTGTTGTAGTCTTGTATTATCCATGATTACAGGGAATCTCATCAACCTAAGATCATAATGGAGAATACTAATATCTAGGTGGATTATGATTGAATTAAAACCCATTGTCCATCCACTACCATGAGGGATTATTAACCACCTTTTTCATGATCTCTTTAGGGAGCTTCCAAACATGTGAGATATGTTTTGGAGTCACTCCTCATCCCGACACTTTGGGAGCATGTACAAGCTCCCCATATAGGTGGATAAAAAAACATTTTACTGAAGGTGACATTGAAATATTTTATTTATGACCGATATTGAAATATCACTTTATTATTATTATTTTTTAATTCTACATTTCAAATCCATGTTGATCACAAAAGGAATTACATATCTCCCTCATATTGGGTTGTAGAAAGTGCCTCTTGGAACAATAAGAAATTTGCTACTTTCAATTCCAATAGCTCTTCAATTTAGCAGTGAAGAAGGGATTCCCTAAACCCTGGACTCAAAGCCTCATCATACCTAATTTTAAATGTGGAGATAAAAACAATCCTTCTAACTATATGACCATTCTGATTAGCTCCATTTTAGACAAGTTATATGGAATTGTTTTGGTAAAGAATATTAGTGTATGGATAGAAATTCATGAAAAAATAACTAAAATCCAGGTTGGATTCAGGAGCTATCACTCAATTGTGACCACCTTTCCATGCTTAGGATCATTTTGGAGGAGTCTCACAATAATAAAACCAATCTCCTATGTTGTTTCATTAACTTCAAAAAATATTTTGACACAGTGCCCATGACTAACCTTTGGAATAGGTTAGAAGAGTTAAAATTTCCTCTATACATGAGAGATGTTACGATAATAATGTACGAGAACATTATTTCCATGTTTAGGAACACTAAACGATGGTTGAAAGAAATTAATTGTAATATAGGTGTTAAGAAAGGTTATCCCATGTCCCCTACTCTTTTTGACATATAAATTAACATGTTAGAGGGTTGTTTGGAAGAAACAAGTTGTATCAACCTAATTGTAACGTCCCTAGCCACCAACCACTGCCGGGTAGCACTACCGAATGATTGAATTTGTTTTTCTATGCTCTTATACCATTTTATAACACCCCCAACCACCCAGGTCGGGCCATGCTACTCATAGAAACAACAATTATCATATGCATATAAATATAAACATAAACACACAACATATTTTTTTCATACATAGATTAATGTGAAAATAACAATAAAATCATACATGTAGTACTCACAGGAAAACCCCATAATATAACAACATATACAAGCAATATTCATCAATTATAACACATGTACACATACACAACATGTAAATGAACATAGGAGTGGGTACTTATCTTTCAATTGAAGTACACCAACTACGTGTGGACCTTCCATGAGCCTCCCAACCATAGACCACACTGCTCATCACGCTCAGTAGTGGGTCACCCTCGAGCAAGGACTAAACTCCACCAGGAAAGGGAATTATAGGCTTGGCAAGGAAAACAAATAAGTTGCACAAAACAACGGGAAGGATATTTTATCCCAGGATCCACTTATGCCCACAACCCATAGATCCTCATTCCCCACATGCCTGCTCCACGCTAGGAGGGTACAACTTCACTAATACAAGTCCATCGGTTACTATACCTCACTTACCTTGGGCTTCAACAATAGGATGGACTGGAAGTCTCAGAGTACTCTAGTTGCTACGGGACTCCTTTCAAGGAGAAATCACTTCCAAACAAATTCTCTCACCTGGGAGAGTTTCTCATAGGCCTGACAACATGTTTCTTCAATTAATATACTGAGCAATACAACAACATCATTCAACTAACACATGGGTGATGACAACAACATAAAATGGGTATGGACACCGAAAGTGGAAACAAACCAAGCTTAGCCAAAACTGTGTTGGAAACAACTGCCAATCGCTACGACACAACACGACTCAGGAAAAATACAAGTTCGTTAGGCTTAAGAGGAAATACATAGGACAAATCCAGTGTCTATAGGTTACATTGGTGTGTGCATCAGTAGGGAGTATGTCAGACTTCCACGGTGACTAACCCCATGAGAGTGTAGACCGAATGGTGAAGGATCGTGACCCTCCTTTGAATCATGAGACTCATGAATGATATCCCTGACAATGAGATGAATTTCCCACTTAAAAATGCATGCACCGAGGTTGACACATGTCTCCCTAAAGCTGCATGAGCTCCACTTAACACTCGTCCCCCTTTCCCCCAGGAACTTAGGACAACATATTTATATCAAACCTTAGCTTCTAGGAAATAATAATATAATATTATTCCTTTAGAGGTTATCCCTCTAGCTTAGCCCCTATTCCTAGACACTTAGCCCCTTCCCACCTAGTGGAGCTTAGTCCCCCATAACTCTTTTTTCGTGGTCAGTCTACACAAAGTGATGTATAATTTTTATTAATGATCTGCATAATTGCATATACATAAATCAGGCTCCTGGCCTTAGCATCCTAGTCTCTCTAGCCTAATCCACATAAGACTCCTAGCTTATTATAACTTAGCTCACTAGCCTAACAAACATGTTTACAATTCATAATTACAACTGGGGATCTCTCGGGGGATATTACAATCCCCTCCCCTTAGTTTTGCACTGTCCTCAGTGCATCTTGTTTATACATATATAATTCAAAAAAAATTCTTCAAAAAGATCCAAGCTTTAGCTATTGGAAGCCTATTATCCACCTAGTGCTCTACTTTGCAACACCAATTCTGGTGTTCACATTGCAATTGGAATTCATTTGCTCTACTCCATAGAGTTGTTTCAAGAAGAATCCATATCACTGTACCATTTGACACACCCTCCTTATGGAAACTACCATGCCATAATCATTTCTGAGTTTCCTTTTCCATTTTGAAATCACCCTTCTAGTCTCATGTATCCATTCACTTTTACACAGTCCATCATCGATCCATCTTGCCAAGGATTTCACACGCAAGGATAGAGCCAACCCACTAACAGAGCCTCTCACCAAGGTCCTCCATTAAATGGATTCAATGTCTCTATCATCAGTTCTTCTTCCAACATTCTCACTTTAGCCAATATTGTCTCATCTGCATCACACACATGTAGTTATCATGAGAGAACATAAAATAATTCATTTAAGAAATCAAACTTAGTTCAAAAACGGAATTCAACTTTTCCCCAAAACATGAAATTCTATTTCATAATTCTTCTTGGTTGTTTCCATATTAAGATTGTAACCTTCCTTGTGGTTTTCCCCAAGCACCAAACTGCATACCATTTTCATGCAAGGCTTCATCTTGCATACTGCCAACAAATTGTCAGTATTTCCTGTACATCATAATTCAATTACAATATGTACAAAACCATATGCAGTGAACTTAGAATTGTCTGCACCTAGCAATTCAATCATAATTACCAAACAATTTAATAAAATAGAATGACTCATCATTCTATGCATATGCCTGTTCTTAATTAATATCTGTAAGTTTATTACTTCTTTTTTTGAACACAAATTTTCTGTAGTTAGTATTCATGTGACTACTTGACTTGCAACTTTCCTATTTCAATGTCTAGCAACTCCTAAAATGCCTTCAGCTTCATGATTGAACAACATTTCAGTTGTTAGTAAAAATTATTTCCATGCAATAATATATATGCATGTACTTACAAAACACATTAAACAATTGCATTTAGAACACAATTCTATCACTTACTATGCATGAGTACAACTCTCAATGCATACTTATTCAATGCACCTTGCATTGAATTACATAATGGTCTTTATCTCAGTCATGTATCTCACCATCCATAAGTTGGAATTCTGTCCAATGTGTTGACACATTCTCCACACACTTCCTATTGTCTTCCCAATTAATTGGATTCCTTCCTTTTTGACCCAAACACTACACCAAGAATATAATTCTGTGGTGTTCATTAGTGTTAGAAAAAATGTTGCAGCCCAAGTTTTATTTAAAGGTAGGAAGATTTTAGTACCTATGTGGCTCATAACCTTTCCATATCCAACCATGTTCTAGTCTCATACATGATTATCTTTACTGACATTCATTCCTATAACAAGTTCTTATCCTTTAATTCTTTGGTTATTACCCCATAACCAAATTAACATGACATTTTACTATGTGTGCATTTTTTTTTTGTGAATAAAAAGTGGATACTTATATTAATTACAGATGAAGGCTTACAAAAAGACCCGCAGCCTATCTACATATACAAAAATGCCTATGGTTGAAGGTCTAACTGATTACATTTCTCTTCTCGGTTTCCCGAAGTTAAAGTCCCTGAAACCATCAGATCAGATCCATGGTCCTCGATGGCCTGCAACCAATGGCTTAGATCCTCTTCTTGACTTCGCACTTCGCGTTGACAGAGGAATGGCTTGCATTGTTTTCCCGAAACCCTTGATCTTCACTATGGTTGTATCCCGATTTCGCATTTAGCGACTGTTGGCTACTCCATATTTTAGGATTTCGCACCTTGGGATGACGAAGAGCCGAGTGTTCCACTTCTTCCGATACCCAAAATTGCGAGTCCTTTGGGACCAGATCGATAGTCCAAATTTCCACTGGATCAACGATCCAGATTCTCTCTCACATTTCGTGATTTCTCATTTCATGACTTCACGACTTGGGCAGTCAGCTCCTTTTGAGCTCCTAACTCCCAATTGTCGAGTTCCTAAAATCATCTGTGGATGGTCCAGATATCCTCGAGCACCAATGATCCAGATATCCTAGAGCACCAACGTTACATATTCTCTCGTGCTTTTCGTGACTTCATTACTTTGGGAAGCAACCTCCTTCGTGCTTCAGACTCTCGATTATCGAGCTCCCAAAGACATTTGTCGGTTGAATATATTTTTCATTGTCACCCTCTCTCCTGAGCTTCTGATCATTTATGTCTTGGAATAATTTATAAGTAGACAGAGGTGGCACCCCATCTGGATTAGGGCCATCCAGCTAGGAAATCTCCTCGCATTGGAGCTAGAGGGGTGAAATTTGGGACTGCCTGGAATCGTGGATAATGATTTGCTGCATAGAGTCAACCCTTGCATTGACCATTCTGTTCGCTACTTTGTTTTCACTTCACCGAATGTGTGAGGGGGTTAGAGTTAGAGAGGTTCTGAGAAGAGCCTGGAAGTTGTAAAGAGGGTGAAGGAGGCACCAACTGGGAGTGATTTTCCTTGGATCTATTCCATTCAGGATTTTTGTTGCCAAGTCTATTATGATTTTGGAGTCTCCTTCAATGATCAGACAAGTGAGGTTTTGATCTAGAGACATTTGCACTCCTTTGATGAGACCCCAAATTTCTGTTGAGTTATTGGTGTCGCATCCGAGATTTTTTGTAATGAGGCTTTGTATTTGGCCCAAGAAGTTTCTTAAGACCACTCCATAGCCTAAGTGTCTTGGATTTCCTTTTGATGTGCCATCAAAGTAGACCTTATAGAATCCTGGTGGGAGGGGGAGCCACGAGGGACTAAAGGATTTTGAAATTATTGGGGGCTATTGAGGAGGGGTGGAGTGAGAAAATGAGAAGCCCCAAGAGTTGAGGAGCGAGAGCTCACCTAGGTTAGTGGGGAAGTCTTCCTTGGTCCATAATTGTAACTGAAGATTTTCCTGGAGATGCAGGAGGATTGTGTTCCAGAGGAGGGTGGGAGGAGAGGGATGGGAATGAAAGATTCTTATGTTCCTCTCTTTCCATAGTTGCCAAACTATAAAGATTGGTAACATTTGCTAGGTTCTGTTCATGATGGGACTTTTGAAGGAGCCAGAGCCCCAATCCTTGATGGTTCTTATGATGTTTTTTTTTATTCGTTTGGTTCTTCTCATGAACTGAGTGGCCCGGTTCCAGATGTTCTCATTGAATGGACAATTATTTAGGAGGTGCTCCATGGTTTCTGCCTGGAGATGGAAGAGATGGAAGATCGAGGGGCCAATGAAACCTTGTCTTTGAAGATTGTCCCAGGTTAAGATCTTGTTCTGGAGTAGAAGCCAAAGGAATGTAGAGATTTTGGGCCAGAGTTTTTATTTCCATATTGTTGTCCAGATGCTATCTTTCTGAAGATTGTGGAATTTATCTTGAAGAGTGTATCCCTCCTTAAGAGTGAAGCTTCCATGAGGTGTGTATCCCCATCTGAGAATGTCTTGGTCTATGATTTTCTGGATTCGCCTTTGGGTTGTAGCTTGTTTCCAATGCTGTAGGTCACAATCCATTGCCACTTGGAGTTCCTGATGAGTATATTTCCATATTTTCCAGGGAGAGTTGTGGGGGGTGTCTGCCCACAAATATGCTACTTTGAGAGTAGAAAGATATTGAATGTGATTTTCGTAGGATTGTAGATTTTTGTTCCAATTAAAGGGGTGGCATTTGCTGCTAAGAATCTATCCAAAATAGGGCATTCTGGCCATCACGAATTTCCCAAAAAGCATGTTCCTATATGAGTGGTTGATTTTTCCAAGCCGCATTCCAGATGTTGGAGCCTTGCATTTTCTCTTGCATTCTTATAAGTTGACTTTGGTGTGTATTTGGGGCATATTTTCATTTCCATAGTTTTTCCTAGATATCTGCTGGTGTTTTGAGCCATCTCCACCAAATTCTTTCTCCCATGGTGCTATTTAATTTTCTAGGGTCCCGGAGGCCCAGACCACCTGAATATTTGGGCTTGTAGACTTTGTCCCAGCTGACTAGGGCAATTTTTTGTTCGGGTTGTGTCCATTCCATATAAAATTTCTTTTCAGATTCCTTGTTTCCTTTATGAATGAGTGGGGGGCAGCAAGGTCTAAGAAGAGGTAAGCTGGGATGGCTTGGAGGACTGAATTTAAGAGAACAATTCTAGCTAGAAGTTTGAGGGAGCGAAAGGTCCAGTTGATAAGACGGTTGGGGATGGAGAGTAGGAGAGAGTCCCAAGAGATGTTTCTAGCTACTGAGTTAGAAAGAGGGAGTCCCAGGTAGCGAAAGGGCAGGGTACAGACAGGGGTATTCAAAATTTGAGAAAGGTGTTGTTGGATTTTCACAAGAGTATTAAAAAAGAATAGCTATGATTTGGCCAGATTGAAGGTGGTGCCAGAGACTTCGCTAGAATCAGAGAGGATGGAGCTTAGTTTAATTTCTTCTTTCATGGTGGGGGTGTTCATTAGCAACATTTCATCGAAAAATTGGCTGTGAGAGTCTGCCGGTTGTAACCAATGAAGAGGGAGGCCTTGGAGGGATCCATTTTGAATTGAATCCTTGATATAGCATCCTAGACCTTCAACCATTATGAAAAAAGGAATGGGGAGAGAGGGCCGCCTTGCCTTATTCCTCTTGAGGGGGAGAAGGGTTGAGAGGGGATACCATTGATGAGGATTGAGAAAAAGGTTGAGGAAATGAGGTTCATTATCCAAGAGACCCAATCCTTGTTGAAACCAAAAGCCGATAGGAGCACTTTCATGTATTTCCAGTTTAATTTGTCAAAAGATTTTGAAAGGTCAAGTTTTAGAAGAATACCTGGAGTACGAGTGATTTTGAGTGAGTGAATGATTTCATGGAAAAGTATGACACTATCCATGATTTTCCTTCCTTTGACATATATTGATTGCTCCTTGGAGATGATGAAGGGTGGAATTGGCTTGAATCTTAGAGCTATGACCTTGGAAATGATTTTGTAGATCATGTTGCAAAGAGCTATGGGTATGAAGTTCTTTGGATTTGTGACTCTTTATTATTTGGGTATTAGGGTGAGGAAAGTGGCATTTAGTGCTGGAAGAAATTTGCCTGAGTTGCATGATTCCTCCACCAACTGCCACACTTCCTCCCTTAACATTGGCCAACAGGAGTGGAAGAAGTCTGTTGTGAAACCATCTGGGCCTGGAGCCTTTCCTGTGGGTAACTCTTGAATATCCCGATCCACTTCTTCTTGCATTATTGGTTTCATGAGAGCCTCATTTTGTTCCTGGGTGATTATAGTAGGGATATTTTGGGTCACCCGCTCTATTGCTGAGGTGTGATCCACCTTGGGTTATGAGAGGAGATCCTTGTAGAAGTCTGTCAGCTCGCGCATTATTTCCTGATGAGTTAACAGGGTGTTGTCTTGTGAGTCATCCAAATTGGTGATGTGATTGATAAGGCATCTGTGGATCATAGAGCAGTGGAAAAATTTGGTGTTTTTCTCTCCCTCGTTGAGCCATTGAACTCGATATTTTTGTCTCCACAGGATTTCTTCCTGCTTGTGTCTTTCTTCTAGTTTCCTTTTGAGTTCACTCTCCTCCCGCTGTTGAGTGATTGTGTATCCTACATGAATGAATTTTCCCTAAAGACTCTCTAGCTTTTGTTCCAGCATTTTTCTTTTTTGAAAAATGTTCCCAAAGACTTCTTTGTTCCATTTGCGCCCTTTTGTTTAAACTGTTTGAATTTTTGCTAGAAGCAATACATTTTTGTACCCCTCTGTGTTTCAGCAGTGCTCCACCAGTGATGAGATAACTCCTAGAAATCTAGATGGGAGAACCAAAAGTTTTCAAATCTAAAGGGTTTAAGCTTGGGGATGGCAATAGTGTCAACCCAAAGCTGAATCGATTAGTGGTCCGAACCTACCTTCGGGAGGATGTTGGAATCTACTAGGGGGCCTTCCAAAAGGAGAGTTTTCGAGATGAGGAAGTGATCAAGCCTACATGCTATTTGTTGGTGACCTGATATTTTGTTGGTCCAGTTGTAGGTGCCATTGCTATTCTCAATATCTACCAGTCTGAGGTTCTCTATGAGTTCCTAGAATTTTGCGCTATCATTCTCTAGGCGCTTTTTTCCCCCTCGCTTCTTCTCCAATGTTAGAATCATGTTGAAGTCTCCCCCTATAATCCATCGCTTTCCCTCTGCTAAGGAACCTAGGTAGGCTAGGATTTGAAGAAAGAGGTATTTGTCTTGGTTGTTCTGCGGGCCATAGGCATTTGTGATCATTCCCTCCTTGTCTGACTCGATGTCTCTGTAGTGTGCTATGATTGTGCATGGAGTGGAGAAGCCTTGATCAAGGATGACTGTAGTAGGATTCCATAGGATGACCAGGCCTCCTAAAGCCCCTTTTGAGTCCGTTTTATAATATTTGCAGTTGTGCCAAAATATTTTGATGATTTCTTCTGCATTTTTCTCTCCACATTTTTTCTCTTTTATCAGGAATATATCAGGGTCTTCCATTTTAATGCAGCTTCAGAGAATCCTTTGTTTGGATCTTCCATTTAGGCCTCTAATATTCTAGGTGAGGATCTTCATAGTTAACAATTTGGTGGGTGGGAAAAGGATCTCTTTGAGAGGCTGTGAATCTGTCTCGAGTTGATCATATAGTTTCCTGCCTCCTTTATTAGTTGATGAGCCGATTTTCTGCCTCGTCACTTGTTTTCTTTTGGGTGTTTTCTTGGATCTTGGTTTGGGTCTGTGATGATCCCCAAACTAAATGTAGCCCCTACTGATGAGTTTGGAAATAATTTGTGAACTTTCCTGAGTTGGTCCTCTGGTAAGGTTTGGAGATCCTTCTTGTTGAGTGCTTATTCTAACCTGTTTAGGTCGATTTCTGCTAGGTCCTTCTCATCCATTTCCATGACTGTGTCTTCCTCTCTTTTTGGTTCTTTCCCTGAGACTGGGTGAATCCATGGACCTTCTTGGTGTGCTGGGGTTTTATACTCTTGTGACAACTGATCTTCCTTGTGCTTGCTGGGATCTTTCCCCACGGTCTTGAGGGTTTTCCACCTCTTCTGCTTCTGGGAGGTGGTTAAGGGCTTCAAATGAATTATTATTTAGGTTCTTTTTTCTGTTGTTGGTTGTGTGCTTATTCTATGCTTGTCTCCCTCGATTTTGAACCTGGGTAAATCCTTCCTTTGATTTCTCTTCATATTCCCTCTTGGGGGGGGTATTGAGAGGGAAGTCTTTGAAAAGGCATCCATGTTCATGGCATTTTCAACATCTAAAAGGGATGTGTTAATAGTCTATGGTTTGGTCCCATTCCTCATATTAGTATTCTAAGGTAATTGTGGCTGGCAAGGCTTTGGAGATATTCATATAGACACATATCCTTGCATAAGAGGTGTACTTTCTCTGTTTGGTAGCTTCAGAATATTTGACATATTTACCTAGGGTGTTGCCAATGCCTAGTAAAATTTCCTCTAACCAGAACCCTTGAGGTAGGGAATAGTGGCAAATCCATACCGATGCGTATGCAAAGTTTTCCTTTTCTGGGTAGAAGCGGTCTATCTAGAAATGTAGGTAGAGGCTAGTTGAGTTATAGAAATATGCCCCCCCTTCAAATATTTTGTCGTTGTCCTCCAGGTTGTAGAATATTACTATAAAAAAACCCTATAGATCTCAATTAGAGCTCATATTCTCCCTTGGGGTTCCACCACGCCTTGATCCAATAATATAGGTCCTTTTTTGAGGGCCAGAGACCTAGGAATTTTACTATGAGGGCATGGTATCTCATGAAATACGTATGATTCCCTATCCTTGTGGTTTTGATGACATATCTGGGAACAATCGAGGCTTAGGGAATACATTTTCCAGGTATCCAGACCCGATCTACTTTTGGATGCGAGGACTTAACATCTGTGCTTGATTCTTTTCTTATATCCATCTCTTCCTACAGATATTGGTCTTGTAAGTGAAATGGTGGCTCAAAGGATTCTCTACACACTCGTGATTTCTCTAGATCATTGGCGGAAATGTTACGGTAAGAGGGGGATTTCAGCCCCCCTTCTGTTCCCATTCTTCTAAGGTGGTCAGTGTTGGGGTGCAAAGGGGATCAATGCATGCAGAGGTGTTCAGATGTGGTCAGGGTGGGAGGGAAGCTGGTGCATGTGAACCCTAACCCTGTAGACGTAGTCAAGAACCATTGAGACTTAAGTAAGCTAAAAATATTTGAATTAATACAGGCCTCCATCCTTTACCACATCTAGTGGAATGCATTCAAATAATGTAATCATGTGATTTTATAAAATAAATCTGGCTGAGGAATTTCTTACCTAAATTCCCTTCAACAATTATGCAAAAAGAGTAATAAAAAATCATACTTGCATGACTTCCATTAATAAATTTGATGTTACCTGTATGGATGATGGAAGTAGAAACTTTCATGCTTATTTTATCAAACCTAACCAACCTTCAAGTTTCTGTTGCTTCCTTCCATATGTAGCAACATCATCAACAACACTTGCAACATGAAATAATTATTTTTCTTCTTATGGTTGTTCAACCAACCCTAATTCAACTACTGCAACACTACCACAATTTCAACAACTTCGTTCCCATGTGCAAATTTTCCTTGCTGATCCCATAAGTCTTCAATTATTCATGGATTTCTGAATCTTCTTGTGCTCCCATTGTGATCACTGTGCATGATTATTTTTGTCTGGAGCACTTTCTAGCCAAATCACTCTTGGTTGCCTTTGCATTTCCAACCAATTACTAATGCTGACATTATCCTTCAACTTTTATTTGTTTTCTAGATCCGTCTATCCCAACTAGCTTCAAACTTGACTTACCTATCCAATCTCTAGCACTTTTTCTATTTTAAGTGTAACCATTACATTTGGAATCCTATTTCCGAGACCTTTCCAATCATGGCTTCCTTGCTCAATTCTGAGGCTTGAGAAGAAAACTATGATCCTTTAAAAATTGTGCTTCTTCTCTGATGCACTTCTTGTGCATCTCATCTCTTTTATCTATCCTAATCCTTATCTGATTTAGCTATTGTTTAACTCTGCAAAAAACAATGTGTAGTCCATCGAAATTGTCAGGCCATTAGTCCTTAACAATTTCCACAGTATTCCTAAATCAATCTGATTCAAGGAAAGCTTTCAAATTTCATTTTGTGGTTCTCAATCAATCAAGAATCCCTGCAGATATTTTCTTTCTCAGTTTTTCATTGCTTTTCAATAATTTTTGGGCACTAGCCCCTTTCTCTCAACCTGCAACCTATGAGACCATGGGCTATGGCACAATGTTAGGTCAATGGTGCTTATTCGAGACTTCAGGCCTCCGACTTTCAGAAGTCTGGCTTCGAAATTTCCTAACTCCTTTATCTCTATGGTGTTGATCTTCCAGAGTAGACCTCCACTTGTTGTGTGTCCTTCAACAGATCGATGATTTTTAGTCATTCGACACTTCAGGATTCGAGGGTTTGTGGCCCACCCTTTTACTCCAGAGTGTCCTTCCTCCAGAGTTAGTCTCCTATTGCCACGCATCCGCTGGCTTAGGGTTTCGATGTTCAAGCACTATCATGTCACATCACTTAATGCCTTCCAATTTGTGGGGGAACTCATCGATGGTTTTGAGTAACCTGCCTTTCGCCCTGCAATTCTTCTGACATTGACACGTAACCCCTCGGTGATACAGTGGTTTGGATTGCGTGACCACCTTGGGGAATTAACTCCATTGAAACTTTTGTCACTGAAATTCCTCCTAGCTGTCTATCTTGGTGAATGGTGATCAATGCCAGTGTGGGACCACTACCATGTTCAAATGGAGTGCCACATGGTGGAATACTAGCGATTGACACGTGACCAAATCAGATGGGTGACATGTGTCAAATTCCAAAAGGAATTTCAATCTTTGACGGGTACAAAACCCACTAACACATGGAACACATCACATGTGTCTACATCATTCTAGATGACATCATCATGCCACATCACTGTATAATTTCGGGCTTCAAAATTTTTATGCCTGCTTCCTTCCAGTCTCCCAAATTCTGAATTTATGGGCTTTTTTACCCTCTGGGTCCACATAGTACAACTGTCCACAATCCTGGTGGGGGAACATGGCATATATAAGAGAGGTCCATGTCACCTCCAGGTGACATCATCATGACTCACTAATATCACTCTTCGGAGATTCAGGATTTGGGAGTTCTCACCTTAGCACACACTAATTCTCCTGAACGCCAAAATCTTGAACAGGCCAATCTGCTGACACGGGTACATTTTGACAGACGATCCAAATTACTCCAGAATTCAGAGCTTCAGGAGTTCTCTGTCCATCATACAATGCCGTAACTTCCACCTTTGGCTTGATCCAATGGTTCTGGTCCATCTTTGGCTCAATCTAATGATCAAGCTCTTCTCCTCATATCTACGGTGTAGATCCACTTCAGGGACTTTGGGCTTTAGGCGTTTCAAGCTCTCCACACTTGTTTTCTCCCGAAGTGATTTTACCCGAAGTCCATGGATTTATACCATGTATCCTCTCTCTCAGATCGATGACACAGACAGACTCCGTTACTCTGTGGATTTCCAAAGGAAGTCATGGCTAACCGCCTCACAAATTTTCCAGATCTGACAGTCTAGGGTGACTTGGTTTCCTCCTGAAGAAATCCTAGCCGTTAACTCATTAAACCTTGAGAGTTTCTCCCCCTTTGAATATTTCTTCCCGCTATCTCTCCCGAGCTTCGTTTTTGGAACCCCTTTCTCCTTAGAGGGTTGCTTCGACACTTAGTCAACTTTCAGTTCTATGTACTCCTTGCAACATATCTTTCCATCCCTTCACAAGAAAACTCAAGCTACTTCTCTCGATATTTTTGAGTCAAAGACTCTGTCGACACACTCCTTGCACCCAGGGATGCTCTGAACCTTGAATTGTGTCCCTTTCGACAACAATTTAGTCTCAAATCTTTGTCTCGTTAAACACTAACATTGCCTATCTAGGCTCAATGTCGAAACCATGGCTTTGATACCATTATGTAACATCCCTGACCACCAATCCGTGCCGAGTAGCGCTACCTAAAGACTGAATCATTGTTGTTCTCTGCTCTGATACCATTTTGTAACACCCTCATCCATCCTGGTTGGCCCATGCTACTCATATAAACAATAATTATCATTTTTATATAAATATAAACATAAACAAACAACATATTATTTTCATACATAGATTAATGCGGAAATAACAATAAAAGCATACATGCAATACTCACAGACAAAACCCATAATATAACAACATATACATGAAATATTCATTAATTATAACACATGTACATATACACAACATGTAAATGAACATAAGAATGCATACTTATCTTTCAATTGAGGTAAACCAACTGCATGCATATCTTCCATGAACCTCCCAACCATAGACCACGCTACTCATCACGCTCAGTAGTGGGTCACCCTCGAGCTGGGACTAAACTCCACTGGGAAAGGGAATTATAAGCTTGGCAAGGACAACAAGGAAGTTACACAAAGCAACATAAAGGACCTTTTATCCCAGGATCCACTTATGCCCACAACCCACATACCCTCATTCCCCACATGCCTGCTCCACGCGAGGAGGTTACACCTTCACTAATACAAGTCCATCGGCTACTACACCTCCCTTACCTTGGGCTTCAACAATAGGCTGGACCTGAAGACTTAGAGTATTGTAGATGCTACAGGACTCCCTTCTAGGAGAACTTACTTCCCAACAAACACTCTCACCTGGGAGAGTTTCTCACAGGCTTGACAACCTACTTATTCAATTCATCTCCTAAGAAATACAACAACAACATTCAACTAACACATGGGTGATAGAAAGAACAAAAAATAGGTATGGACACCAAAAGTGGAAACAAACCAAGCTTATCCAAAACTGCGTTGGCAACAATCGCCAACCGCTATGACACAACACGACTTAGGAAAAATACAAGTTCTTCAGGCTTCACAAGAAATATGCAGGAAAAATCCAGTGTTTGTAGGTTACACTAGCGCGTGCATCAGTGGGGAGTATGGTAGAATTCTAGGGTGATTAACCCCACAAGAGTGTATACCAAATGGTGAAGGATTGTGACCCTCCTCCGAATCATGAGACTCGTGAATGAGCTCCCTGACAAAGAGCTAACTTTCCCACTTAAAACTGCATGCGCCCATGTTGACACATGTCTCCCTGAAGCTGCATGAGCTCCACTTAACACTTGTCCCCCTTTCCCCCAGGAACTTAGGACAACATGGTTATATCAAACCTTAGCTTCTAGGAAATAATAATATAATATTGTTCCTTTAGAGGTAAGCCCTCTAGCTTAACCCCTATTCTTAGACACTTAGCCCCTTCCCACCTAGTGGAGATTAGTCCCCCATCACTCTTTCTTCATGGTCAGTCCACATGAAACGATGCATAATTTTTATTAATGATCTGCATAATTACATATACAAAAATCAGGCTCCTGTCCTTAGCATCCTAGGCTCTCTGGCCTAATCATCACATAAGCCTCCTAACTTATTATAACTTGGATCACCAGCCTAACAAACATGTTTACAATTCATAATTACAAAAGGGGCTCTGTCGGGGGACATTACAATCCCATCCCATTATTTTTGCACTGTCCTCCGTGAAAATTGTTTATACATATATAATTAAAAAAAAAATCTTCAAAAAGCTCCAAGCTTTAGCTATTGGAAGCCTATTATCCACCTAGTGCTCTACTTTCCAACGCCAATTTTCGTTAAGAACCAAACATCAATATAGCATAGAAAAACCTCAAGAAAAGTACTCAACGCCTTGAAAAAGAGATAATATCAGATAATAAGCCTCTTCGAGGGGGAAACCTCCTTTTACCCCACTTAAATGTTCAAGTACAAGATGAT
>ML785838.1:446110-488981 GCA_009831015.1 Picea engelmannii | reverse complement strand
TAATTCAATTGCAATATGTACAAACCCATATGCAGTGAACTTAGAATTGTTTGCACCTAGCAATTCAATAATAATTACCAAACAATTTAATAAAATAGAATGACTCATCATTCTATGCATATGCCTGTTCTTAATTAATATCTATAAGTACATTACTTCTTTTTCTGAATAGGAATTTTCTGTAGTTAGTATTCATGTGACTACTTGACTTGCAACTTTCCTGTTGCAATGTCTAGCAAGTCCTGAAATTTCCTGACCTTCATGAGTTAACAACATTTCAGCTGTTAGTAACAATTATTTCCATGCAATAATATATATGCATGTACTTACAAAACACATTCAACAATTTCATTTAATACACAATTCTATCACTTACTATGCATGAGTGCAATTCTCAATGCATACTTATTCAGTGCAACTTTCATTGAATTACATAATGCTCTTTATCTCAGTCACATATCTCACCATCCATAAGTTGGAATTCTGGCCAATGTGTTGACACATTCTCCACACAGTTCCTAGTTTCTTCCCAATTAATTGGATGCCTTCCTTTTCGACCTGAACACTACACCAAGAATATAATTCTGTGGTGTTCATTAGTGTTAGCAAAAAGGTTGCAGCCCAATTTTTATTTAAAGGTAGGAATATTTTAGTACCTGTGTGGCTCATAACCTTTCCATATCCAACCATGTTCTAGTCTCATACATGACTAGATTTACTGGCATTCATTCCTATAACAAGTTCTTATTTTTTAATTCTTTGGTTATTACCCCATAACCAAATTAACATGACATTCTACTATGTCAGTTTGGGCATTTAGAAGCTAAAAAGATTTGAATTGATACATGCCTCCAACCTTTACAACATCCAGTGGTATGCATTCAAATAATGTAATCATGTGATTTTATAAAATAACTCAGGCTGAGGAATTTCTTGCCTAAATTCCCTTCAACAATTATGCAAAAAGAGTTATAAAAACTCATACTTGCACGAATTCATTTAATAAATTTGATGTTACTTGTATGGTTGATGGAAATAGAAGCTTTCATGCTTCTTTTATCAAACCTAACCAACCTTCAAGTGTTTGTTTCTTCCTTCCATATGTAGCAACATCATCAACAACACTTGCAACATGAAATGATTCTTTTTTTGCTTATGGTTGTTTAACCAACCCTAATTCAACTGCTGCAGTGCTACCACAATTTCAACAACTTCTTTTCCATGTGAAACTTTTCCTTGCTGATCCCATAAGTCTTCAATTCTTCCTGTATTTATGAATCTTCTTGTGTTCTCACTGTGATCACTGTGCATGCCTATTTATGTTCTGAGCACTTTGTAGCCAAATCACTCTTGGCTACCTTTGCATTTCCAACCAATTACTAATGCTGACATTATCTTTCAAATTTTATTTGTTTTCTAGATCCATCTATTCCAAATAGCTTCAAACTTGACTTACCTATCCAATCTATAGCACTTTTTTTGTTTTAATGTAACCAATACATATGGAATCCTCTTTTCGAGACCTTTCCAATCACAACTTCCTTGCTCAATTATGAGCCTTGAGTAGAAAGCTATGATCCTTTAAAACTTTTTCTTCTTCTCTGATGCACTTCTTGTGCAACTGATCTCTTTTCTCTGTGCTAATCCTTATCTAATTTAGCTGTTGTTTAACTCTACAAAACAAAATGTGCAGTCCATCGAAATTGCCAGGCCATCAGTTCTTAACAATTTCCACAGTATTCCTAAATCAATCTGCTTCAAGGAAATCTTCCAGATTTCATTCTGCGGTTATTGATCAATCAAGAATCCCCACAGATCTTTTCTTTCTGAGCTCTGCACTTCTTTGCAATAATTTTCGGGCACTATCCCCTTTCTCTAATCTCCCAACCCATGTGACCACAGGCTGTGGCCTAGCACTAGGTCGATGGTGCTTATTCAGAACTTTCGGCCTCCAACTTTCAGAAGTTCGGCTTCGAAATTTCCTAACTCCTTTCTCTCCATGGTTTTGATCTTTCGGAGTAGACCTCCACTTGTCGTGTTTCCTTCAATATATCGACGAATTTCAATCATTCGACACTTCGGGCTTCGGGGATTTGTCGCCCACCTGTTCTGTTTTCCTTTGGAGTGTCCTTCCTCCGACGTTAGTCTCATATCGCCACACATCTGTTGGCTCAGGGTTTCGATGTTTGAGCACTATCATGTCACATAAATTAATGCATTCCAATTTGTGGGGGTACACATCAATGATTTGGAGTAACCCACCTTTTGATGAAGGAGCATCGTCAGCAAGACTACGTGGAGAGACAACTCAACGCCTTAGCATGCCATTGAATCATTTCAAAATCTTATCCGCTGGCGTTTCCTGCAATTTTTTTTTTTTTTAAATGATTGAAAACTTAAGAAGATCAAACGCTTGGAAGCTGAATGATCATCAATGATCTGGGAGTTTCACTCCTAGACTTTAATGTAACCAAAATTAAGTAACAATTATTTTTTTCTACAGTAGACGAGTAGTCGGGGGGGGGACCCTAAGGACCCTCTGAAATAAATAGAGGTTTTTTATGCCTGAATGAGGTTGTTGCAAGTTAGTAGGATATTGTTGTGATTTAGCTGCAGATTTTTTAGTTGTTGTTTTATCACAACTGTAGCCATTTAATTTTGAATGAATATAATAGAGGAAAATTGATCCAATGCATGGTGTTGCCACTATTTACAATTCCTTGTTATTTTGTTTTCATGAATGAATGAGTTATGTTGTTGAGTATATGAAACTGTGAAGTGTTTAGATAATTTTAAATTGTTCTCTTCATTGAGTTCATGCAAGGTGTGCATACAGTCCGCAAAGAGTGCATTGACAAAGTCTGTTTCGACCCAGAGTCTCATAAGAGATAATGTTAGGGTCCTATAGTATAGTCTTCTATTCTCCAGTTACCTATTTGGGAATTTGTTCTAATCATTTTGATAATTTTTTCATGATAAGATGCTCATGATTAATGGTCTAGTGGTGTATCTTGTGTTTCAAAGAGATGTCCAGGTATATCCAAAGTTGGCAAGTGGTAAGTTGAAATTATGATGCATACCTATGAGTATTTGAAGGTTTAGAGTGGATCAATCAGTGGATTTCATGAATTTTGTTATATTTTAATTGTGGCATACAAGTTTACTTTTGGTAGCTAAAAGAGAAAATCTTATATCCATTAGCTACCAAAAGTTAAAACTTTCGGTAACTAAATGGCTTATTCACACCTATCATTAGTTTCCAAAAGTCCTGAATATCTCAAGGGTTTAAAAGAGTCTTTTCATTCCCAGATCGACGATTGTACATAGTCATCATTTGTGTTTATGATTCCTAAACCGTTTTTAGTCATCATTTGTCCGATCCTCATAAAGAATGATCGTTTGTTATTCCTTGGTCCAGGTCAAGTAATCATAACCCTAAATCATGCCCACCCATGTCAATTGATCCTAAAAAAATGGTCATGATCCTTCCCCTGATTTGAATTGGTCGATGGGTGGTTTCTAATTGTTTTAAAGCTACCCATAGGTGCCCAAGATTTCATCCTTCGACTCTATTCTCGTTTCTTACTATTCTACCCAACCTTCATTTTCATTTGAGTTCATCATCCACCTTCACATACCCTGGCCACTTTGTAATATGCATAGTTACTTTTAAGCGTTTTTCAGGAAATCGGGTGATGAAGAGCTCAACAGGAGGCACCCTTCCGAGGAAGGAATTGTAGGATACCTCATATCTTGAGGCACATCCCAAGGCATGTGAACTATTAAAGGAGGCTGGATGCTATAAGTTCTGTCAGAAGATCCAAGGGTACCATCAAGGTATTGCAAAAGCTTTTGCCAAGGGTTTTGATGGCTTTAAGGTTAATCTTGGTCCTGTGGTAATGCAGATTGATGAGGCCATTTTTGCAGCAGCTACAAAAATGCCCGGTGAAGGATAAATGTGGTTTAATACTACCTCAATCAAATAAGTCGATTTCATGTCATTCCTCAAGGAAGAAAATCAACATATGAAGTGGAAAAGGGATATCCCCAGGAGTTATTTGGAGGAGAAATGACAAACTTTGCTATATATAATTCAGGTCTACATCACTTGTGAGGGGAGGTATGTAAGAACCATGCTCTACCACTTCAGACTGATCCTTCATTTCACAGGTAAGCAACCTATGAATATTCCCTTTTACCTTCTCAAGAGTCTCACCAAAATGGCTTTCAAATTTTAAGCCAAGCCTCACATAACTAGCAGTAGTTTGTAGTCTGATCAAATTGATAGTTCTAGAAGATCTCAACAGGAGAAACAAAACTTTGGATTATCTCTTGTTTTGGGGAGAGTTTGGAAAAGAAGTCCAACCCAAGAAAGGAGGAACTCCCTCACAATAATTGACTTCCCCAAATACTATTAAGAGAAAAAGAAGAGCATTGTCTCCTATAGAAGCTTCCACAAAATCCTCTCCATCAAAATCAAAGAAAGCAAAGAAGAAGTTAGAGTTTGGGAAGTAGGCAGAGGACCAAGGAAAAACTACAACAACAAATGTCCTAAACCTACCATATTGTGATTCTGATTCATAACCCTTAGTTGTAGAAATGGAAGCCAAGCCATCAGTTGTAGAAGTGGAAAACCCTGAAGAAGATGGAAAACCATCAAAGAATAAGGTCAACAAACAAACTAAGGTCCATAAAATGAAAGAGGAAATTGCTGAGTTCAAGGTATTATATAAAGACACCTGAAGAAAGAAAATGAGACTCTTAGGAAATCTTCCCTCAAAATTGGATCTGCATTAGATAAATTGGCCATCAAGTATGAAACTGCAAACCACAAGAACAAGAAGCTTCTAAAATAGAATGGCAGATTGAAGAACATGAACAAGGTGTTGAGGTTTAAGATTGTTCACAAAAATATCAAACCCACAACTCACCTCAAGCTTGATACCCTGGCTAAAGCTGTCCTTGGTATGAGATGAGGTGATTATAAAATATGAAGCAAGGTCAAGGGGAAAATCAACCATTTTTTACTAAGTTTGGAGTAGTTACAAGTTTCTTCATCTAAGAATCGTTCCAAAATCCATCATTAGTTGTCGAAAATTGTGCCTAGGATATTGATAGCTAAATACACTCTGTTTTGTCCTCTTAGCTGCTGAAAGTTCTGTTATCAGTATAGAACAAAGAGATGTAATCGGGACAAATAGATTTCTCAATGATCTCCAAGATTTCCAGGATGATTTTCCAATGCCAATACATCTCCAAGATGTTGTTGTCAAGGTTAATATCGAATTATATTTGGTTTTTTAAGAAAGTCAAAGTTTATCTCTTTTCTTGGGATTGTGTTTTACTTTCCCTACCTTTTGGATCATAGTAAATAGTAATCTATTTCTAGTTTTACCATTTCAGTGGTAAAAATCCATATATTGTAATAGACTAAGGATATATGGTATGATTTTGGAGATGAGATCAGATCTCTATTTTGATTTTGTATTAATTAGGTATTTGCAGAAAATATCTATAAATAGTTAAGGAGGAGATCTAATCCCCTAGTTTGTAGGATCTGGATGTAATTATAAGTTATAAAAGGTAGAATTCCATATGGGATAAGGGTTATACCTAAAGGGAAGGATGGCATGGAAATATCACCATCCATTGTAAAGATGATTCAACAGGTTGTAAGTGAATTTTTTGGATGAATACAAAGAATTTTTGTTTCTAGATTTTTGTGTCATGATCATGTGGTGAAGTGATTCTTGATGTAACTTGTTATTCTATTGTTTCACATACTATTTCTTTCTATATTGTTTATGAGAAGATTATGTTCAGGATTTGTTCTCAACACCCTATACTAGCTTAAAACAATATTTATGTTTTCTTCCAAGTTTGAATGTAGAATTCAGATAAGCTCTACTCCGCATTTGGATTGAACCCTAATCTGTTATTCATTTCCATCTCACAAAATATAAGGATCCACTGACATGATTGCCTTTCATGGTTACATATGATTTCAGTTATTCCCTCATTTTACAGCTTTAACCTTTGACTCCATTTTGCCCAATGCTCCTCTTATGCTGTCCCAACCAAAAACTCAAAAACAAACCTTCTATCCTCATACCTAGCCTAATATTCAATTCAAACAAAGTTAAATCATACAAAGAGATACCTCTCTGAGTCTTGGAGGGATAGATCCTTGACTCAAAGTGGTTTTTTGGTTACCTCTGTCAATTTCTCCTTCAACCTGGGAAATTACAGAGTGTTAACATAATGGTGACCATATTGGGGACTTCTCCAGGAAAGCATATCAAGTTTCCAGATCTGATTACTGATGGTGGACAATGACCGGACACAAGAAGGATGATATCATTCACCTAGTGACTCAAATCTCTAGATCAGTTCCTATTCGAAGACTCCACTGGAGGAAGAACCCAAAACATGACAAAGAAATCTGGAAAGATCAGGTATTCAAGTTCAAATTGTATTCAAGACATTGTTAGATTTATCTGTAATTATTTTCTCTCCTATTATAATCCTGGTCAAGAGTATATTTCTGAAATTCATAATGATCAGTTTCAAGCTGAAGAGCCTCAAAGGATTCAGCCTTTACTTATAGATCTAGTACACACTCCAATATCTGTAGATAGCCCAGTGAGACACAAAACTTATGCTTGATCTCCTACCATTGTTGAAATTCTAGTTAGCTATAAGCCCCTTGCTTTTCCTCCTATGCCTGCACAAATCCTAGACAAATACAAGCCCCTAGATTTTCCTCCTAATCTCCATGACCTGCCAATTACCCCAATAATATGCCTAGGTTTGATGGAGAAAATGTGAAGATCACTGCTGAAAAGCATATCCAAAGTATTGAGGATTTTCTCGATCTGTTTGAGGTGGAATATGATGATGTCTGCATCAGAATGTTTTCCCTATCATTTCAAGGTAAAGTTAAAAGTTGGTTTAAGAATCTTCCAGCTACAAGCATTGACAATTTTCATCAATTTACGCAAGTTTTCCTGGATAGATGGATGATCATGGGAAATGTCTTTTTCATCCTAGAATAGTATGACCACTTGAAAAGACATTTGGGAGAGACAATGCAACATTTTTCAGCTAGGTTCAATAAAGTGTATCATTCAATGCCTGCTGATATAAGGCCACCCCCATGATTAGCTCACTTGCATTACCATGATGATTTTGATCCAGAGATGGATTTCCAATTAAGATAAATGAACACTACAACCCTTGAAGAAATGAAAAATGTTGCAGTTGACGTGGAAGCTAACCTGCTGAACAGAAAGGAAAGATTGAAAGCATTGATGAAAGACAGAACAAAAAAGGAACATCTGATATCTTCAGAAATGAAATTAGATATTTTGACTAACACAGTAAATGAAGTAATGCATAATATTAGTAGAAAAGGGGAACTTTCTATTCGAAAACCTTATGTTCCATTAGTGCCAAAAAGGACAAAGATCAAGGTCCCCAAGCTTTTTCCAATTCAGCCTCAGTATTCTGATCCACCCAATGATTACTTCATGTATTCAATCCATGACATAACCAAAGATGAAGTTCAAAATCAGATGGTGATAGAAAACCCTCCTGAGATGATGTGCATGTGCGATGACCTTGCATATGTATATGATGATTATATGGTCGATATTGAGGCTGATTTTTCAAGCCAACTAGTATTATCTTCATGGGAAGAAGAATCCATATTATCACAATACAAAGATGACAATCAAACCCTACATACTAGGCAACATTGCAAGAGGGAAAATGTAGAAAATTTTCAAGAAAGTGAAAACTGCTTGCCCCTATGTTTTGCCTCACTCCTGAGAGAACATTGCAAGAATATTGTAAATAGTAAGAATGAGGACTGTTTTGATGAACTAGTTGAGGAAAACAGGAATGATATAGAACCTGCTTCAGATCCATAGGTGCAACTCTTGAATCTTTTTGAATGTCAAACCTTAGATGAAATCATAGAGCCTGGGATAGGCAATGGGCTGATCCATTTTGATTCCCTTCCCTTATGCTTTAGTTCATTTCAGATTGTGAGAGGTAATATTGGTCTGCATCAAAATTTTTTCCTTATCATTGCAAGGTAAAGATAAAAATTGGTTTAAGAATCTTCCAAATGCAAGCATTGGCAATTTTCATCAATTTATGCAAGTTTTCCTAGATATATGGGTGATGATGGGAAATTTCTTTCTCATCCTGGAAGAGTATGACCATTCGAAAAGACAACCGAGAGAGACAGTGCGACATTTTTTAGCTAGGATCAATAAGGTGTATCATTCAATGCCTTTTGATATAAGGACATCCCCAGGATTATCTCACTTTCATTACCCTAATGCTTTCGATCCAGAGATGGATTTACAATTAAGAGAAAGGAACACTGCAACCCTTGATGAAATGAAAAATGTTTCAGTTGACGTGGAAGCTAACCTGCTGAACAAAAAGGCAAGATTGAAAGCATTGATGAAAGATAGAATAGAAAAGGAACATCTGATATCTTCAGAAATGAAATTAGATATTCTGACTAACACAATAAATGAAGTAATGCATAATATTAGTAGAAAAGAGGAACTTGTTGTTTGTAAATCTTATGTCTTATTAGGGCCATAAAGGACAAAGATCAAGGTCCCCAAGCTTTTTCCAATTCATCCTTAGTATTCTGATCCACCCAATGATTACTTCATGTATTCAATCCACGACATAGCCAAAGATGAAGTTCAAAATTAGATGGAGATAAAAAAAACCTCCTGAGATGATGTGCATGTTCGATGACCTTGCATATGTATATAATGATTATATGGTCGATATTGAGGCTGATTGTTCAAACCAACCAACATTATCTTGATGGGAAGAAGAAGCCAAATTAGCACAATGATAATATGAAAATCGAACCCTGCATACTAGGAAAGATTGCAAGAAGGAAAATGCAGACAATTTTCAAGAAAGTGAAAATTCCCTACCCATGTGTTTTGCCTCACTCCTGAGAGAACATTGCAAGAAGATTGTAAATAGTAAGAATGAGGAGTTTTTTTATGATGCCTGCATCAGAATGTTTTCCCTATCATTGTAAGGTAAAGTTAAAAATTGGTTTAAGAATATTCCAGCTGCAAGCATTGACAATTTTCATCAATTTACACAAGTTTTCCTGGATAGATGGGTGATCATGGGAAATATCTTTCTCATCCTAGAAGAGTATGACCACTTGAAAATATAGTCGGGAGAGATAGTGCAACATTTTTCAGCTAGGTTCAATAAGGTGTATCATTCAATGCTTGCTGATATAAGTCCACCCTCAGGATTAGCTCACTTGCATTACCCTGATGCTTTTGATCCAGAGATGGATTTCCAATTAAGAGAAAGGAACACTGAAACCCTTGAAGAAATGAAAAATGTTGCAGTTGACATGGAAGCTAACCTGCTGAATAGAAATGAAAGATTGAAAGCATTGATGAAAGATAGAATAGAAAAGGAACATCTGATATCTTTAGAAATGAAATTAGATATCCTGACTAACACAGTAAATGAAGTAATGCATAATATTAGTAGAAAAGAGGAACTTTCTATTCAAAAACCTTATGTTCCATTAGTGACAGAAAGGAAAAAGATCAAGGTCCCCAATATGTTTTCAGTTTAGCCTCAATATTCTGATACACCCAATGATTACTTCATGTATTCAATCCACGAGATATCCAAAGATGAAGTTCTCAATCAGATGGTGATAAAAAAACCTCCTGATATGATGTCCATGTTTGATGAACTTGCATATGTATATGATGATTATATGGTCGATATTGAGGCTGATTGTTCATACCAACCAACATTATCTTCATGGGAAGAAGAAGCCAAATTATCACAATGAAAAGATGACAATCGAACCCTGCATACTAGGAAAGATTGCAAGAAGGAAAATGTAGAGAATTTTCAAGAAAGTGCAAACTCTTTTCCCCTGTGTTTTTCCTCACTCCTAATAGAACATTGCAAGAAGATTGTAAATATTAAGAATGAGGAGTGTTTTGATGAACCAGTCGAGGAAAACATGGATGATATAGAAACTTCTTCAGATCCATAGGTGCAACCCTTGAATATTTTTGAATGTCAAACCTCAGATGAAATCATAGAGCCTGGGACAGGTGATGAGATGATCCATTTTGATTCCCTTCCCTTATGCTTTAGTTCATTTTAGATTGTGAGAGGTAATATTGGTCATATTCCAGTTGAGAATCACAGTGTAAGCCATGAAGTTCCAGTAGAACCAATGTCATAATCATCTAAAGCAATTTATGACCCAATAGTTGATATGATGGATAGTTTGTGTTTTCAAAGTCAGGTTTCATTTATCCCTAATGATTTCAAAAACTGTTATGATATGGATATGATCAGACAATTTTCCCCATGTCCTGGCTCACTAGAAATATCATTACAAAACTCATCAGATAAAGTGCAAGCATGTCCTGAAGTGTTTGAAGACATGTAAAACACACGTGCAACACCAGGTAAGGAAGTTGAATTGACTAACTCATAAAACCAAGAAATAGGTCAAGTCTATCTTGATCCTATAGATATATATGAAGAGAAATTTTTTATCACAGAGCCACAATAAATTTCCAGTATTTGTCAAGTTCATCAAGCTCTCTATGATGATG
Source organism: Picea engelmannii (assembly GCA_009831015.1). Classification (NCBI taxonomy): domain Eukaryota; kingdom Viridiplantae; phylum Streptophyta; class Pinopsida; order Pinales; family Pinaceae; genus Picea; species Picea engelmannii. The sequence continues at coordinate 478,326 of ML785838.1, read as the reverse complement.
ACCAGGCTCACAATCACTTTCAAATACCATTGACAGATCTATTTCTGAGTTGGGTGAAAAATATTGAAAGGGCCAAGGTGCCAGATCCAACATTTGATTGGTTATACTATATATTTCATATTGATTAAGATCAAGCATTCTCAGGTTAGAATAGGATATATGTACATAAATAAGATCGTTAGATAAAAAAAATTTAATTATCAGATTTACAATATGCAAATAATCTTGTCAGGAAGCATGTGGTCTATTTTATTTTTGTTTACTTCAAAACTCAGTCAACATCAGAATGAATAATCAACTGGTTTCCAGTCACTACATTGCAGGACAGATCAAGATACAGGTTGTGGGATCAACCAGATGGATAGGGCACTTATTTGCGAATCCAAATATCTTAGATTCTTGGCACCTCCTCAGGAGCTTCCATCCCCATTTGGAGCCTATGTTAAGGTCCTATACTATAGCTTTATGTTCTCCAGTTACCTATTTGGGAATTTTCTCTGATCATTTTGAGAATGTTTTCATGACAATATGCTCAGGAGTAATGGTCCAGTGGTGTATATTGTGTTTCAAAGAGATGTCCAAGTATATCCAAAGTTGGCAAGTGGTAAGTTGGAATTATGATGCATACCTATGAGTCTTTGAAGGTTTAGAGTGGCTCAATCAGTGGATTTCATGAATTTGGTTATATTTTAATTGTGGCATAAAAGTTTACTTTCGGTAGCTAAAAGAGAAAATCTTATAGCCGTTAGCTACCGAAAGTAAAAAAATAAATAAACGGCTTATTCATGCCTATCATTAGCTGCCAAAATTATCGAATATATCAAGTGTTTAAAATAGTCTTGTCATTCCCAGATCGACGATTGTATGCAGTCATCATTTGTGTTTATGCTGCCTAAACTGTTTTTAGTCACCATTCATCCAATCATCATAAAGAATGATCATTTGTTGATCCTTGCTCCAGATCAAGTAATCATAACACTAAATCGTGCCCACCCATGTCAATTGATCCTGAAAAAATGGTCATGAGACTTCCCCTGATTTGAATTGGTCGATGGGTGGTTTTTGATTGTTTTAAAGCCGCCCACAGGTGCCCAAGATTTCATCCTTTGACTCTATCCTCGTTTCTTACTGTTCTACCCCACCTTCATTTTCATTTGAGTTCATCATTCGTATTCACATACCTCGACCACTTTGTAATTTTTAAGTGTTTTTCAGGAAATCGGGTGATGAAGAGATCAACAGGAGGTACCCTTCTGAGGAAGGAATTTCAGGATACCTCATATCTTGAGGCACATCCCGAGGCTTGTGAACTATTAAAGGAGGCTAGATGCTATAAGTTCTGTCATAAGCTCCAGGGGTACCATCAGGGTATTGCAAAATATTTTTCCAAGGGTTTTGATGGATTTAAGGTTCATCTGGGTCTTGTGGTAATGCATATTGATGAGGCTAGTGTTGCAGCAGCTACATAAATGCTTGGTTAAAGATAAAGGTGGTTTAAGACTACCTCAATCAAAGAAGTCGATTTCAGGTCATTCCTCAAGGAATATCATCAACATATGAAGTGGAAAAGGGATATCCCCAGGAGCTATTTGGAGGAGAAATGGAAAACTTTCCTAAAGATGATTCAGGTCTACATCACTTGTGAGGGGATGTATGAAAGAACCATGCTCTACCACTTCAGACTGCTCCTCCATTTTACAGGTAAGAAGCCTTTGAGTATGCCATTTTACCTTCTCAAGAGTCTCACCAAAATGGATTCCAAAGTTCAAGCCAAGCCTCAAACAACTAGCAATAGTTTGTTTCACCATGGTCTGATCAAATTGATAGTTCTATAAGATATCAATAGGAGAAACAAAACTTGGGATTATCTCTTGTTTTGGGGAGAGTTTGGACAATAAGTCCAACCCAAGAAAGGAGGAAATTCCTCACAATAATTAACTTCCCCAAAGACCAGTAAGAGAAAAAGAAGAGTATTGTCTCCTGTAGAAGCTGCCACAAAAGCCTCTCCATCAAAATCAAAGAACCCTTAGCTGTAGAAATGCAAGCAGAGCCATCAACTGTAGAAGTGGAAAACCCTGAAGAAGCTGGAAAACCATCAAAGAAGAAGGTCAACAAACAAACTAAGGTCCATAAACTGAAAGACAAAATTGTTAAGTTCAAGGTATTAGAAAGACACCTGAAGAAAGAGAATGAGACTCTTAGGAAATCTTCCCTCAAAATTGGATCTGCATTAGATAAATTGGCCATCAAGTATGAGAATACAAAACACAAGAACAAGAAGCTTCTCAAACATAATGGTAGATTAAAGAACATGAACAAGTTGTTGAGGTTTAATATTGATCAAAAAAATCTCAAACCCATAGCTCACCTCAGACTTGATACCCCGACTGAAGATACCCTTGGTATGAGATGAGGTGATTATAAAAGATGAAGAAGGGTCAAGGGGATACTCAACCATTTTTGACTAAGTTTAGAGAAGTTATAGGTTTTGTCAGCTAAGAACCATTCCAAAATTCATCATTAGCTGCCAAAAATCATGCCCAGGATATCGACAACTAAATACACTGTGTTTTGGCCTCTTAGTTGACAAAAGTTCTGTTAGCAGCAGAAAACACAGAGATGTCCACAGATCAAGACAAATAGATATCTCAATGATATCCAATATTTCCAGGATGATTTTCCAATGCCAATACATCTCCAAGATGTTGCTGTCAAGGTTAATATCGAATTATATTTGGTTTTTTAAGAAAGTTAAAGTTTATCTCTTTTCTTCGGATTGTGTTTTATTTTCCCTACCTTTTGGATCATAGTCATCAGGAAGCTATTTTGATTTCTACCCTTTCAATGGTAAAAATCCATATATTGTAATAGACTAAGGATATATAGTATGATTTTGGAGATGAGATTAAATCTCTATTTTGATTTTGTATTAATTAGGTATTTGCAAAAGATATCTATAAATAGTTAAGGAGGAGATTTGATCCCCTAGTTTGTAGGATCTAGATGTAATTAGAAGTTATAAAAGGTAGAATGCCATATTGGATAAGGGTTATAACTAAAGGGAAGGATGGCATGGAAATATCACCATGCATTGTAAATATGATTCAACAGGTTGTAAGTGACTTTTTGGGATGAATACAAAGACTTTTTGTTTCCAGATTCTTGTGTCATGATCATGTGGTGAAGTAATTCTTGATGTAACTTGTTATTATAATGTTTCACATAATGTTTCTTTCTATATTGTTTATGAGAATATTATGTTCAAGATTTGTTCTCAACACCCTGTACTAGCTTAAAACAATATTTATGTTTTCTTCCAAGTTTGAATGTAAAATTCAGATAAGGTTTTCTCTACATTTGGATTGAACCCTAATTTGTTCTTCTTTTCCATCTCACAAACTATAAGGATACACTAACATGATTTCCTTGCTTGGTTACAAATGATTTTAGTTATTCCCTCATTTTACAGCTTTAACCTTTGACTCCAGTTTTCCCAATGGTCCTCTTCTGCTGTCCCAACCAAAAACTCAAAAACAAACCTTCTATCCTCATACCTAGCCTAATATTCAATTCAAACAAAGTTAAATCATACAAAGAGATCCCTCTCCAAGTCTTGGAGGGATATATCCTTGACTCAAAGTGGTTTTGTGGTTACCTCTTTCAATTTCTCCTTCAGCCTGAGAAATTACGGAGTGTCAATAGATAGCGCAAAAATTTTCGTTTGCAAGGAGTGCAAAGTGACCGCTGCAAGGCATGCCTAGTCTCCCATGAGAACTTAAGTCTTGCATGAGAAACTGTTGCAAGGAGTGCACCGATCTGAAATTTGACTAAGTGTCAAAGTATCCCTCTGAGGAGTCAAAGGGTTTGAGAAGTGAAGCTCAGAAGAGATAATGGGAAGCTTAGACCAAGTGTTGCAAAGAAGTGCACAAGACCAAGAATCAACTAAGTGTTGAGAATGGGACTGTGAAGCGCAAGGAGTGCGTAGGTATGTTCTTTTGAAGGAATCACTAAGTCTAAATTTTGTCAGAGATTACAAATTCAGAAGGAGTGCGTCAGAGTCGATATACGGAGAGACATCGACCAAGAATCAATGGGAAGGGAGAAATATGTTGAAAGTGCAAAGTTACGGTTGATATCCATTCAAGGTAAGTGAGACTGTCCCAGGCTGTTGGATCTGGGAAAGTTACGTGGTCATTAGTCATAAGTTCCTTCAATGATTCACGAATTAGAGGATCCAGAGTATCGAGGAATAAAAAATATTGAAGTTGTGAAGTGCGAAGAGATCACCACTATTGGTTGTTGGAGGGGGAGAAAACCGTAAGTAACTCCTCCATTTGGATTTCTCATAGAAAGAGACCAGCTGCATTCAAGGTAGCCGAAACCTGAAGTCATGAAGTGTGAAGAGATCGACATCGTTGGTTGTTGGAGGGGGAAATAATCGTAGATCTGGTTTTGAGTAACTCCTCCATTCGGAGTTCATGAGAAAGAAACCAACTGCATGCTAGGCAGCTGGAACCCAAATTTGTGAAGCACTTGGGAAGGAGCCCACGATTCCATAGGACCTGTGGATAAAGAGAAACAGGGACCCATGTAAAGCATTCCAGGGCCATTGAAGGCCTAGAGGAGATAATCTACCTCAAGAGATAAATATCCTTGAGCGAGAGGTCATGGACCCTTTAGGAGAGAAGGGGGGGGTCTGCATCAAGTGGTATTAGATCCTAATTTCATCTGTAGATTTTAGGCATAGGAAACAAAAGAGATAGTCTGATACCATTAAGTGGTATCAGAGCCTGAAATTATTTTCAGAAAATGAAAAAAGAGCTCAAATGTGTACTCAGTGTGTGAGAGATAGTCAACACAATTACACCAAGGAGACGTGTGGAACCACCTTTAGCCAATTGCGTTGTAGAAAGAGAAATGAGAGAGCTCCATGCAATATTAGAGGCGATGGAGGTAGTGGAGAGGAGATCACCTGATGTTGGGGACATTAGTGATGAATAAAGTGAAGAAATTGAATTTGAAGAAGCTGCATGGGAAAATGTTGCTGAGGAACGCTTGCTGAGAGAAGTAGTTAAACTGTGAGCTAGAGAAAAGATAGAGATCCCAATGTATGAAGGCAACTTGGATGCTGAAGAGATAGTAGATTGGATAAGATCCATGGACACATATTTAAACTATGAAGATGTTGATGAGGAGAAAAAGGTGAGACATATGGTTACTAGACTGAAAGGACATGCAACACTATGGTGGGATCAACTACAGGCTAAGAGGAGAAGCAAAGGAAAACAAAAGATAAAGAATTGGGACAAAATGGTAGCCAAGCGAAAGGATAAATTCATGCCCAAATATTATCAGATAAATCTGTTCAGGAAGTTGAAAAACCTAAGACAAAAGGGTATGACAGTGAAAGAGTACACAGAGGAGTTCTACAAGTTGAATATCAGGACTGGACAGTGAGAGAAGGATGAGGAAAAAGTTGTCAGGTACATAAATGGCCTGATGTATGAAATCCAAGATGAGATCAACATGATGTCAGTAAGGACAGTAGAGGATGTTTATCAGATTTCTATGAAGGCAGAGGAGAAGTTGGCCACAAAATAGAGTCAATGAAACAAAGGTAAAATCCCAAGAAAAGGTAAGAGATTTTCCAATGACAAGGCAGAAAAATCCAAAGGCGAGATTGAGAAGCCACACAGTCACATAGAAAGAGGAGGAAGTTCTCGAGGAAGACAAGGTGGTGGAAGAAGTTCTTCTAGATGAAGAGGAAGAAGCAGAAGAGGATATGTAAGGTGTTATTCCTATGGAAGGACATGACACATGTCTTGGGAATGTCCCAAGAGAAATAAAGAAGGAGGAGGTAAAGCTCACATTTCAGAAGCACAGAAAATGAATGTTGAATCAGAAGGTGCAAAGGATGGAAAATCCCTGATGTTGAGGAAGGTTCTCTTAAAACCAGAGTCAAAAATGAAAAGCTAGTGCAGAGGAACAGTGTATTCAGGAAAAATTACAAGATAAAAGACAAAGTATGCAAGGTGATAATTGACAGTGGGAGCAATGACAACTTAGTATCCATAGAAATGGTGGAGAAATTGGAGCTAGAGACGACTATACATCCAAATCCATATAAAGTCTCATTGTTCCAGAAACGACATCATGTAATGGTCACTAAACAATGCCTCATTGAATTTAAGATAGGAGGATATAGAGATGAAATTCTGTGTGATGTGATTCCCATGGATGTATGACATGTTTTGTTGGGAAGACCATTGCAGTTTGATATAAATGTCATTCATGATTTGAGAAAAAATACATACACCTTGGAGAAGAATGGTAGGACACACATGTTGCTTCCAATAGAGGAGAAGAAAGTAAAAGAAGAATCTTGTACAAAAATGCTTCTCATGAGTGGGAAGGAAGTCCTGAGAGAAGTCAAGAAGGAAAAGGAGATGTAGTTTTCCATGGTCAAGAAACCCAAAGTTTTCCTTACAAGTAATTTGATGGATGATTTTCCTAAAGAATTTTGAGAGTTGTTGGATAATTTTACTGACATAGTAGTGGATGAGTTACCTAACTCGTTGCCACCCATAAGAAGAATCAACCATCATATTGATTTGATACCAGGAGCAAGCTTGCCAAACAAAGAAACATACAAATTGACACCTCAAGAGAATGAAGAAGTAAATAACCAAGTCTAGGAATTGTTAGACAAGGGTTTTTTCAGAGAAAGATTGAGTCCATGTGTAGTACCAACTGTGTTGAGTCCAAATAAGGATGGAGGATGGAGAATGTGTACAGACTTGAGAGCCATTAATAAGATCACCATCCGGTATAGATTTCCTTTGCCATGAATGAATGACTTAATGGATTGTTTAAGTGGAGAAAATTTCTTTTCTAAGATAGATTTGAAAAATGGATATCACCAGATAAGGATGAGAGAAGGTGATGAGTGGAAAACAACCTTTAATACAAATTAAGGGTTGTATGAGTGTCTTGTTATGCCATTTTTCTTAACAAATTCCCCAAGTACTTTTATGAGATTGATGAATGAAATAATGAAAGATTTCATTGGCAAGTTTGTGGTTGTATATTTGGATGATATATTGGTCTTTAGCAAGACTAAGGAGGAGCATTTGAGACATATGGCATTAGTGATGAGGAGACTACACCATCAGAAGCTGTTAATAAAGCTGAAGAAGTCCTCTTTTATGAAGACAAAACTTATTTACTTGGGTTTTTGATCTCTTCAAATGAATTGAAGATGGATCCAGAGAAGGTGGAAGCAATCAAATAATGGCCATCAATGAGGAGTATGTTTGAAGTAAGACGATTCCATGGATTAGCAAGTTTTTATAGGAAGTTCATCATAAATTTCAGTGGAATTTGTGCAGCAATGATGGATATAGTGAAGAAGAGGCACAAATATTTTAAATGGACAGAGGAGGCCGAGAGGAGATTCAATTTATTGAAGGAGAAGATAACAGAACGACCAATTCTGGTCTTACCAAATTTCTGGAAGACATTTCAAGTGAGATGTGATGCAAGTGGAGTTGAAATTGGAGCATTCTTGAGCCAGGATAATAAACTAGTTGCATATTTGAGTGAGAAGATGAATGAGACTAAGAGAAAGTACTCTACATATGATAAAGAATTTTATGCTATAATTCAAGCCTTGAAGAAATGGAGGCACTGCCTTGTTCCAAAGGAATTTGTCTTGTGTAACGATAACCAAGATTCACAATTCATAACCAGACATGAAAAAATGAATAAGAGGCATGAAAAGTGGATTGAGTTTATGCATAATTTTACTTTTTTCATCAAACATATTTCTGGAAATGATAACAAATTTGTTGATGCGCTGAGCAGGAGATGTTTGATTCTGCAGAAGTTTCAGGTGAAGACCTTGGGGTTTGAACACCTTAAGGATATGTATTGTGATGATCTAGATTTCAAGGAAGCATATGAAGAATGTGAAAATATTGTGCTGGGAGATAAGAGCCAGTGGATGGAGTATATGATTCAAGAAGGATTGTTATTCAAGGGAAATCAACTGTGCATACCAAAATGCTCGATGAGGGATAAACTTTTGAAGGAAAAGCATAGTGGAGGATCGGCTGGACATTTCGGCTGTGATAAGACATTCGCATAGTTGATCAATTCATACTATTGTCCAGGTATGAGAAAAAAAGTGATAAAGTTTGTAAACAGATGTAGAATTTGCCAACATGAAAAAATAAAAAGACAAAAAAATGGATTGTATCAACCATTTCCAATACTAGAGAGGCCTTGGGATGAAATAAGCATGGATTTTATGTTGGGACTGCCAAGGAAGCAAAGAGGATGTGATTCCATATTTTTGGTAGTGGATAGATTTTCAAATATGGAACACTTTATCCCATGCCAAAAGACTAGTGATACAACACATGTTGCAAATTTATTTTTCAAGGAAGTTGTTCAAATTCATGGATTACCTGGAAGTATTTTCTCAGACAAAGATACCAAATTGGTTGGTTATTTATGGAGAGCACTATGGAATAAGTTGGGAACAAAATTTTCCTTCAACTTAGCTTGTCACTCTCAAACATATGAACAGACTGAGGTGGTGAAATTTTTTTGGGGGAATTTATTGAGGACTCTGGTCACTGAGCATCACAATAAGTGGGATCAGATTTTGCCACAAGAAAAATTTGCATACAATGAATCACCAAACAGGAGCACTGGGAAGAGTCCATTCCAAATATTGTATGGAATGCAGTCAAGAGGAGTAGATGAGTTGAGATACTTGGAATAGAGTGAGATTAGAAGCACTGGAGAAAAATATTTTGCTGCAGAAATGCAGAAGCTCCATAGCCAAATCAAAGAGCAGTTGCAGAACTCTAGCCAAGGATACAAGCACAGGGTTGATCAATATCGTAGAGATCTTCAATTTGAAGTATGAGATCATGTTCTGGCACATCTCAAGAAAGAAAGGTTTCCAAGAGGAACATATAACAAGTTGAAGATGAAGAAGATATGACCATGTAATATCTTAAGGAAGTTTGATGAAAATGCCTATGAGATTGAGTGGCCAAATGATGTGGGCATATTGACCATATTCAACATATCAAACCTGTATCCTTACAGGGAAGATGATATAAAGAGATCAAAAGATCAAGAGAATATTTAATGGGAAAAGCAAATGCCTGTAGCAAAAAAACCACAGATGGACAAGATCGTTGATCAAAGGATTGACGAGAAGACTAGGAGGAAGACCTATTTTGAATATTTGGTCAAGTGGAAGGGACACCCAATATAAGATGCCAGTTGGGTAAATGAAGTTGATATCTAGAAGCATGGAAAGTCAGTGCAGGAGCTCATGGATAGGAGTCCATGAATTTTCGTCCAGGGGAGTATGATGCAGAAGCATCGTTAGCAAGCCTACGTGGAGAGAAAACTTAGCACCTTAGCGCGTCGTTGAATCATTTCAGAATCTTAATCACTGACGTTTCCTACAAATCTTTTTTTTTTGAAATGATCAAAAACTTAAGACGATCAAATGCTTGGAAGATAAATGATCATGAATGATCTAGGAGTTTCACTCCTAGAATTTAATGTAACATAAATTAAGTAACACATTTTTTTTTCTAGAGTAGACAAGTAGTCGGGGGGACCCTAAGGACCCTCTAAAATAAATAGAGATTTTGTATATCTGAATGAGGCTATTGCAAGTTAGTAGGAGATTTTTGTGATTTAGTTGCATAGTTTTTAGTTGTTGTTTTATCAGAACTATAGCCATTTACTTTTGAATGAATGTAACAGAGAAAAAATGATCCAATGCATGGTGTTGCCACTGTTTACGATTCCCTGTTATTTTGTTTTCATGAATGAATGAGTTATGCTGTTGAGTATATGAAATTGTGAAGTGTTTACATAATTTTTGTTTGTTCTCTTCATTGAGTTCATGCAAGGTGTGCATACATTCTACAAGGAGTGCATTGACAGAATCTGTTTCGACTCAGAAGCTTAGGAGAGATAGCGTGAAACTTTCTCTTTGCAAGGAGTGCAAAGTGACTGCTGCAGGGCATGCACAGTCACCCGTGAGAACTTAAGTCTTGCACGAGAATCTGTTTCAAGGAGTGCATAGATCTGAAATTTGATCAAGTGTCGAAGTATCCCTCTAAGGATTCAAAGGGTTCGAGAAGTGAAGCTCAGAAGAGATAACGAGAAGCTTAGACTGAGTGTTGCAAATAAGTGCACATGGCCAAGAATCGACTAAGTGTCGAGAATGGGACTGCAAAGCACAAGGAGTGCATAGGGATATTCTTTTGAAGGAATCACTAAGTCCAAATTCCATCAGAGATTCTGAGTTCGCAAGGAGTGCGTTGGAGTCAAGATCAGGAGAGACAACGACCAAGAATCAATAGGAAGGGAGAAATATTTTGAAAGTGCGAAGTGACGGTTGAGATCTGTTCAAGGGAAGTGAGATTGTCCCAGGCCATTGGATCTAGGAAAGTTACATGGTATTTAATCATAAGTTCCTTCCGAGATTCATGAATCATAGGATCCAGAGTATCAAGGAGTCAAAAATCTCGAAGTCACGAAGCACGAAGAGATCACCACAGTTGGTTTTCAAAGGGGGCGAGAACCGTAGATATGGTTTTGAGTAACTCTGTCGTTTGTAGTTCATGTAAAAAGAGACCAGTTTCATTCAAGGAAACTGAAACCTAAAGTTACTAAGAACGAAGAGACCACCATCTTTGGTTGTCAGAGGTGGCAAGAGTTGTAGATCTGGTTTTGAGTAACTCTGCTATTTGGGGTTTGCGTAGAAAGAAACCAGCTGCATGCTAGGCAACATGAACCTGAATTTATGAAGCGCTTGGGAAGGAGCCCACGGTTCCATAGGACCTGTGGATAAAGAGAAACATGGACCTGTGAAAAGTGTTCCAGGGCCATTGAAGGCCTGGAAGAGCTAATCCAGGTCAAGAGATAAAGATCCTTGACTAGGAGGTCGCAGACCCTTTAGGAGAGAAGGGGGGGTCTCCATCACCTTTCATCCCGTAATTCTTTTGACACTGACATGTAACCCCTCGGTGATACCATGGTTTGGATTGTGGGACCGCCTTGGGGAATGAACTTTCATGAAACTTGGGTCCCCACTCGTCAATATTGGTGTATGGTGATCAACGCTAGTATGGGCCCACTAACCATGCTCAAATAGAGTGCCACGTGGTAGAATACTAGTGGATGGCATGTGGCCCAGTTAGATGGGTGACACGTGTCACATTCCAAATGGAATTTAAATATTTGATGGGTCTGAAACCCACTGACACATGGCACACATCTCATGTGTCCACATCATTCCCGACAACATCATCATGACATGTCACTCCAGAATTTCGGGCTTCAAATTTTTTTACACTTGCTTCCTTCCAGTCTCCCGAATTCTGAATTTCTGGACTTCTTTACCCCCTGGGTCCACATAGTACAACTGTCCATAATCCAAGTAGGGTCACATTGTAGATATAGGAGAGGTCCACGTCACCTCCAACTGAGGTCATCATGACTCACTACTTCGGCTCTTCGGGGCTTCAGAGCTTCAGGCTTCGGGAGTTCTCTCCTCATCACACACTAATTCTCCCAAACCCCGAAATCCTGAACAAGAAAATCTGTTGACACATGTCCCTTTTGATGGACGGTCTGGATTACTCCAGACTTAGGAGCTTCAAGAGTTCTATGTCCTTCATACAATGCTGTAGCTTCCACCCTTAGATTGATGAAATGGTTCTAGTCCAACTTCAGCCCAATCCAACAGTCGAGCTCTTCTCCTCAGATCTATGGTGTAGATCCACTTCGGGGACTTCAGGGTTCAGTAGTTTCAACCTCTCCACACTCGTTTTCTCCCAAAGTGATTTAACCCAAATTCCATGGGTTTCTACCACATATCCTATCTCTTATATCGACATCATAGATAGACTCCATTACTCCACAGATTTCCAAAGGAACTCATGGATAATTGCCTCACAACGTTTCAAGATCTGATGGCCTGGGGTGACTCCAAAGAAATCCTAGTCGTTAACTCGTTAAACCTTGAGAGTTTCTCCCGCTTTGAATATTTCTTCCCGCTATCTCTCTTGAGCTTCATTTCTTGAACCCTTTTCTCCTTAGAGGGTTGCTTCGACACTTAGTCTACTTTCGGATTTGTGCACTTATTGCAACATATCTTCATGTCCCTTCATAAGAAAAATCAAGCTATTTCACCTGATATTTTTGAGTCAAAGACTCTGTCGATGCACTCCTTGCACCCAGGGACGCTCTGAACCTCGAATTTTGTCCCTTTCGACAATAATTCACTCTAAAACCTTTGTCTCATTAACCACTAACATGGACCATCCAGGCTCAGTGTCAAAACCATGGCTCTGATACCATTTTGTAATGTTCCTGACCACCAACCCCTGTCGGGTAGCACTATGTAATGAATGAATCATTGTTTTTCTCTGCTCTGATACCATTTTGTAACACCCCAGACCACCCAGGTTGGGCCATGATACTCATATAACTTTTTTTATCATATGCATAGAAATATAAACATAAACATATAACATATTATGTTCATAAATAGATTAATGAAGAAATAACAATAAAAGAATACATGCAGTACTTACAGGAAAAACCCATAATATAACAATATATACAGGTAATATTCATCAATTACAACACATGTACATATACACAACATATAAATTGACATAAGAATGGGTACTTATCTTTCAATTGAAGTACACCAACTGCGTCCAAACCTTCCATGAACCTCCCATCCATAGACCACGCTGCTCATCATGCTCAGTAGTGGGTCACCCCCGAGCTGGAACTAAACTCCACCGGGCAAGGGAATTATATGCTTGGCAAGGACAACAACGAAGTTGAACAAAACAATAGGAAGGATATTTTATCCCAGGAGCCACTTACACCCACAACCCATAGAATCTCATTCTCTACATGCCTGCTCTACCCCAGGAGGGTACACTTTCACTAACACAAGTCCATCGACTATTACACCTCCCTTACCTTGGGCTTCAACAATAGGCTGGACCAGAAGTCTCAGAGTACTGTAGCTGCTATGGGACTCCTTTACAAGAGAAATCACTTCCCACCAAACTCTCTCACCTAAGAGAGTTTCTCATAGGCCTGACAACCTACTTCTTCAATTCATCTCTTAAGCAATACAACAACAACATTCAACTAACATACGAGTGACTAAAGCAACAGAAAATGGGTATGGACACCAAAAGTGGAAACATACCAAGCTTATCCAAAACTGCGTTGGAAATAACCGCCAATCGTTACGACACAACACAACTTAGGAAAAATACAATTTTGTCAAGACTCACAGGAAATACAAAAGAAAAATCCAATGTATGTAGGTTACACTGGCACGTGCATCCGTGGGGAGTATGGCAGACTTCCAGGGTGATTAAACCTGTGAGAGTGCATACCGAATGGTGAAGGATCATGAACCTCCTCCAAATCGTGATTCTCTGGAATGATATCCCCGATAATGAGTTGACTTTCCCACTTAAAACTACATGCGCCCAGGTTGACACATGTCTCCCTGAAGCTACATGAGCTCCACTTAACACTCATCCCCCTTCCCCCCAGGAACTTAGGACAACATGGTTATTTCAAACCTTAGTTTCTAGGAAATAATAATATAATATTATTCCTTTAGAGGTAAGCCCTCTAGATTATCCCCTATTCCTAGACACTTAGCCCCTTCGCACATAGTGGAGATTAGTCCCCCATCACTCTTTCTTTGTGGTTGGTCTACATGGAGTGATGTATAATTTCTATTAATGATATGCATAATTACATATACAGAAATCAGGCTCTTGGCCTAAGCATCCTAGGCTCTCTGGCCTAATCATCACATAAGCCTCCTAGCTTATTATAACTCAGCTCACCATCCTAACAAACATGTTTAAAATTCATAATTACAACTGGGGCTCTGCCGAGGGATATTACAATCCCCTCCCCTTATTTTTCTACTTTCCTTAGTGCAACTTGTTTATACATATATAATTCAAAAACAATTCTTCAAAAAGATCCAAGCTTTAGCTATTGGAAGCCTATTATCCAGCTAGTGCTCTACTTTCCAGCACCAATTCTGGTGTTCACACTGCAGCTGGAATTCATTTTCTCTACTCTATAAAGTTGTTTCAGGAAGAATCCAACTCACTATACCATTTGACACACCCTCCTTATGGCATCTACCATGCAATAAGAATTTATGAGTTACCTCTTCCTTTTTGAGCTCACCCTTCCAAGCTCAGGTATCCTTTGACTGCTACACAATCCATCAATGATCCATCTTGCCAAGGATTTCACACACAAGGAGAGCACCAACCCATTACCAGAGCCTCTCACCAAGGTCCTCCATTAAAGGGCTTCAATGTCTCTATCAATAGTTCTTCTTCTAACAATCTCACTCTAGCCAATATTGTCTCATCTGCATCACACACATGTAGTTATCGTGAGAGAACATAAAATCATTCATTTAGGAACTCAAACTTAGTTCAAAAAGGGAATTCAACTTTTCCCCAAAACATGAAATTCTATTCCATAATTCTTCTTGGTTGTTGCCATATTAGGATTGCAACCTTCCTTGTGGTTTTCCACAAGCACCAAACTGCATACCACTTTCCTGCAAGGCTTCATCTTGCATACTGCCAACAAATTGTCAGTATTTCCTGTACATCATAATTCAATTGCAATATGTACAAAACCATATGCAATGAACTTAGAATTGTCTGCACCTAGCAATTCAATCATAATTACCAAACAATTTAATAAAATAGAATGACTCTTCATTCTATGCATATGCCTGTTATTAATTAATATCTGTAAGTTCATTACTTCTTTTTCTGAACATGAATATTCTATAGTCAGTATTCATGTGACTACTTGACTTTCAAATTTCCTGTTGCAATGTCTAGAAACTCCTTAAATGTCCTCAACTTCATGAGTGAACAACATTTAAGCTATTAGTAACAATTATTTCCATGCAATAATATATATGCATGTACTTACAAAACACATTCAACAATTGCATTTAGTACACAATTCTATCACTTACTATGCACGAGTGCAATTCTCAATGCATACTTATTTAGTGCACCTTGCATTGAATTACATAATGCTCTTTATCTCAGTCATGTATCTCACCATCCATAAGTTGGAATTTTGGCCAATGTGTTGACACATTCTCCACACACTTCCTATTGTCTTCCCAATTAATTGGATGCCTTCCTTTTTGACCCGAACACTACACCAAGAATATAATTATGTGGTGTTCACTAGTGTTAGGAAAAAGGTTGCAACCCAAGTTTTATTTAAAGGTAGGAAGGTTTTAGTACCTGTGTGGCTCATAAAATTTCCATATTGTTATAGAAAGATTTGCCTCGCCCTATGCAATCTTGGATAGAAGGCCTTTTTACATTTCCCCATGTAGACTTACCATCCCTATTTTTAAATCCCAAAGCTAAAAATACATTGTTTCCCACATGTACGCATCTTTCCTACTATACAACATGCGTATATGTAGGCTGCACCACTACAACTCGCGTACTTCGATATTTGTGCCAAAAAATGAAAATTAATGTCAGGTTTCCATGTCACGATAGGAGAATAATCCCTGGCCTTCCATATACTGGAAACATTCCAACTCATCCCTTCAGTTCCATTTGAAGGCTATAAATGGGCCAATTCCAAGATATGGAAAAGAGGAGAAAGAATTCAACTTTGAGAGCAAAGTTACTCTGAAGAAATTATTTACTTCATATTGAGTCTGCATTCCTTTGTCCTTTAAGTTTGAACAAAGTGTTCAACCCCCAAGTTCTTCCCTTATTGATTGAGAACCTCATTGTTTCTCCTTTATGAGATTTCCTTTGGTGGAGGATTGAAGTGGTGGAGGCCCAACTGGAAGGAACTTAGTTTCTCGGTTCCGAATCGTGTCGACACAGAATTCTGTAACATTTTCATTTCTGCTGATCATATATTAATTAAAATACTCTTTTCCCATCCATTTGATATCTTGCAAATATTTGAATTATTATTCCATGGGCGTATTTGTCATGTTTATTAATGGATTATGCTATTGAATGTGATAACATCATTTATTATCACCATGTTTTTTCCTTGATTGGTTGTTGAGGACTAGTTGGAGGTATATTTCTTTGGTTCAAGTGCTCAACAGTGGACTTCATCGAATTTCTGGACGAGGTAGGCCTTTTATCTTGTCTTGCTAGCATATTTGTTTACATAACATACTTGAGAAGAGAGTTGATTTCTGTAGTCATTTCCATTTGTTTTGGTTTACCCTATCCATAGAGAGATTTTCCTCATAACACAATTGGAAACCATACTGGGGATTGAATCTTCTTTCTTAGGGTTTGTAGTAATTTCTTCCTTAGATTGCTCTCATTCCTATTGTGTTTCTTATCGTATCATTGCTTGACAACCTCTTTTCAATCTGGGTATGAGTTTTTCAGTTTTCTCCCTTGTCTGGCCTTGTTTTTGAAACATATACGTGGTTTTTGGCTTGACAATCACATATATATGCGAGCCATCTCTCTGCAGGCTGTGTACATATGCTCTGTTTCCTTGAACAATTGTGTACATTAGACTTCCTTGCTTGTTTGCTGGGTCTGGTGGTTGCTGGGTGGGATTTGATGCTTGTTGAGTCTTCTTGGGTCCCTGTAGTGACTGTTAAGTGCATGTGGGATGACATGAAACATGTCTTTGGTTGAATTTTTGGGCGAAGTATCTCTCATCACCTTTTCATTTTGATTGTCCTTGTACATTGGGCTGGGTGTTTTTCTCTTTGGTATTCTTCTTGAGTTATCTCTTTCTATACACAACATAATTTTATATATCAAGCTGTTGTTCAGTCCATGCATTTTCATTTATCTTATATTGAAAATACAAAAATATTAGGCATTTTGCATTGCTTGGCATTTTTGATCTTTTGAGTCTTGGTCATTATCTTAGTGCATGTAATGAAAGATTTCGTTTTTACTTTAGAATTGCAGAGTTGAAATTGAAAATTGCATTTGTTTTTAGAAGTATATCATCCATTGAAAGTTGAAGTTAGGACTTTGCATTATATTCATATTTAATTTTCTTTCTGAGTCACAACATCATGAGTTTCACTGCCATACCTTTTTGAGTAATCATGACCATTAAAATTAATGCTATAATTTAAAATTTATTAGTCACGATTTTATTTTCTAGGGTGCACAAACTAGCTTAGTATTTAGTGCCTTGGAATAGGATTTTGTGAGTAAACTTCTCCAAGGCAATTAAATCAACATATGTGTCTAACAAAGGGAGTGGAGAAATCCATTATATAATTGGTAATATCATGAGGCTCCGCTCACACCAAATTTAATCACGAGGTCGTGCGGGGTTGGTTGAAGGGATATACCCATGATACCTTCTTAGTGTCAGAGATATTTCTGGGGATCTATTCGTATTTGGGGATCTTTATAGTGCCTTTACCTCCATGAGAGGTGATACTTTCAAGGTTTCGGGCTTTGCTACCCTACCCATACAGTGGAAATGACTTACGACTGCTTGCCTGTGCATTAGTTATAAATCGATTGCTTAGTTGCTTGATTTAGGTGCCACATAGGTTACTTGTGTTATCACATAAACTTGTCAAAAACTTAGGAGTTTGTGTTTTCTACCTAAGTTTGTTTTTTTCCTGTCTCTCTTCCTTTTTCAGACCTGATTGTAAGGTTTTTTTATTTCATCTTATAGTTTTCTTCTTTTCCTACTCGAGAGGTGTCAACCCTAAGCCTTTTTTTTGTTTTCCCTAAAGTCGAGTTCTTGTCTCTTTACCTCTGTCATTGATCCTCTACATTCCTAAGACTTCAACCAATCATCCAAGAAATTGTTCACAGGATGCAGTCATGAGAACCAAGTGCAACACTTGAAGTAGTCTGATATGAAAGCAAATCAAGCAAGCAAGCAGGATCAAATTTCGGCGGCAAAGATCCATCTGGAAAAGCAGATAGACAACCATCAGGTAATCGAGATCATACAATTGTACCAAGTTTAACGTCAAGGAGAGGTTCGAAGTGGAGAAATGATCGGAGTCGTTCATTTCAGAAGGACACATGGTGCACAATTAACATAAATCATGATTTCGCAAGTCAGAGTAGAGTCTTTGGAACTCGCAAAATGAAAAATCACGAAAAGATCACATCCATTGATCAAAGGAGAGATCTGGACCGTTGGATATGATTTTTGCGATTTCGCGAGTTGGGAAAGTAGGAGGGTAGAGTCTTGAAGACTTGTGACTTGCAAAGTCCCGAAATGATCTTGACCGTTCATTCCCAAAATGCACGTGGCGCAGGATCAACATAGAGAGATTTGTTTGGGGTTAACTAAAGTAAGAAGTGCCGATGAACCAAGGTCCCAAAATGCCAATGTTCATTAGGGCCATCCAATGCAAAGGGATATGTGTCGCCCAATCCAAGCAATCACGATTTCATGACTCGAGGATTTCAGCAGGGATCACAATGCAAACTCGCGAAACATGAAATTCCGAAGCACCTAGGAATTAGTCACATGGTCGTAGCCCAGGGTTAGATGAAAAGGAGTTTCACAAAGGATCAAAATTCCCGAGTTGGTCATAGAGGAAGATCTGTGTGACCACAAGGTTACATAATTGAATCGAAGGAGTCATAAGATCACTCGGGACATTCATGGGTGTCAGGCCTCGCCCCAATCCCGATGCAGTTAGTTAATGGAAATAGGGGAGGTAGTTGAAACCTCATTTCACCCCATAAATGGAAAGCATGGAAGCACTGACCATGGAGGAAGGATGTCAACCTGAGGTATCCTTATCAATGAATTTTCCTGCGAAACCCATACTGATCTAAGATCACGTCTGACAAAAGAATGCAAGTGAAAACTGGTAGAATAAGGTGCATACGTGAAGCTTTGAATGAATTAGCCAGGTCACATCCTTGGTGTTGGCAGGTTTCTTTGAGTATAAATACTCAGTTTTGATATTTTGTTAGGGTCGATGGTAGAGCTAAGCTCTCGTGTTGTAAAGGTTTAGTGAATTCTCTGGTTCTCTGGTTATGTATTTTGATCCGAGATTTATGGATTAATTGAAGTCATCATTCTTTCTCTGCCTTATTTACCTCTGATACTAAGAGAGTTCATGTATGTCTGATTCTCATGAATTGTTGTGATTGTGTTATGATGGATGTTGATTGTAATACCGTCATGATTTATTTCAGTTTCATTGAAATTGGAACCTAATAAGATCTTGTGTTTTCAATTTTTCTTCCTTAGGCTGTTGAAGACCTGATGTTCAAGGCATGTCTCTACATTTTCTTACCAAAGTCTTCCTTCTACTCACCCTAGCTTCGACTTACTGACTGAAGTTGATTCCAGACCTCATTTCTTACGCATACTAGTCCAGTTTCTTGAGTTAAAATGATATTATCTCCAGTCTACACCCATTTGACCCATTTAAAAAATCAATCCGTGACATAAAATTATGATGGGTATTGGGCTTACCTTAGATGCAATCCAGAGGTGAATTCTAGTGCTAACATTTCTAGTGGCATTGCCAGGCATGAATTGAAGATTTTCCCTGGGATTGAACAACAATGTCCACTGATTCTGAAGGTGCATTAGAACTCAGTACATTGAATATTGCAACTGTGCACCTGACGAATCCACTGTTCTAGCCGTGGCTTCCAAAGGTAGACACATGAGGTCTACTCCACAGCTACCTTTGGCAACACCTAAAGCTGACCCAGACAAAATTATTAGAAGACAACAGACCCTTCAATATTGTACTTCTGCTGCTAAACCAGGTATTTCTGATGATTTTCACTATCCTCCTATAGTAGCTCTAGTAGTTGTTTCTCATTTTCCTATTACACCACCTATTGGAGCTTCTAGAAGTTAAATTTTGGGATTTTTCCTACTGATTTCCCCTCTCCCAATTTCACTAGTCCCCCTCCTATTGCAGTTGCTTCTTTGATAGAGAGGCAAATCTTTGTTCCCTCAAGCCTTGTGGATTTTTCTTCGAATCCTCTGATGTTTCCTTTTTCTCCCATAAGCACAGCCCCAGTCTCACCTGTTCAAACTCCATCTCCTCCTGGTTCTCCTCCAGTTCATGTCCAAATGGCAGGTGCTAATCCTCCTAGGAACAATATGGCTGAAATATTAGCTGCTAGATACACCCCTCTAGTTTTACCTCAGCCTATGAATGCTCTCCCAGCCACAAATTACCTTAATTACATGCCCCAGTTCACAGGAGAGGGAGATGTGACTGCATGAGAGCACCTTTCATCCTTTTATATATTTGCAGAGATTCAGGCCATCGAAAATGAATATGTGTGGATGAGAGTTTTTATACAGAGTCTTGATGGCAATGTCAGGGATTGGTTTAAGGACTTGTCTCCTGGATCTATTGATGGGATTTCTACTTTGGATGATGCATTCTTAAGGAACTAGGGGAATAAAAAAGACCTCCTTCATTATATTACATAATTTGGGGGACTTAAGAGAGAGGGGGAATCTGTTTCAAACTTTTCGAAGAGATTTAATAAAATTTATAAAAATATTTCAGTCGAAGTTAAGCCTACAGAAATCTCTTCCAAAATGACTTATGCTAATTCTTTCAGCCTTGAATTTTGCCTCTTGTTGAGAGAAAGAAGAGCTACCTCCTTGGCTCATATGCAAGACACATCCATTGAAGTATAATCCAATATATTGGCAGCTGACAAACTTAGGGGTAAAGTTGATAAATACAGGGGAAAGGGTAGGCCTGAAAACCCAACTTCTAGTTCCTCTGTTACCCCCCCTCAAACATATGAAATGGCCAAGATGCTAAAATCTCTTTATGCTAGAATGGAAAAAATTGAATTAGAAGGAAAGAAAAACTACAGGAATCCCAAAATGTTGATAACATAGGTAACTATAGGAGGCCTAATAATACCCCTCATATTATTCAAAGAGACCAAAGGAACATAGATAGAGATGATCAGAAAATCCAGACCCCTCTCCAAAATAATCTTGTTGCTGATGAAGAAGAAGGGGATGAAGACCTTGATCCTAAAATCTAGTGTCTTGGGGAAACCTCCTATTTTCTTCACTTAACTCAGTCTGCATACGAGGAATCTCTCATGGATAGTCATCTGGATGAGTTAAGAAAAGGGGACAAGGCCAATGACAACCCCAACATATATAACCTTAGGTCCAAGAAGAAATAAGGAAAGTTTAATTTTCCTGAGCAACCTACCAGAGAAGAAAATCCTGTCGAAGATGTAGCAAGAAGCAACAAGGATAAGGTAACATAGAACCCCCCACCAATAGCCAAAGGTCATATCCCAGAGGTAAAAGAAATTTCGAAGCCTCCCTCCTGTTTTAATTTTGAGCAGGAGGTTCAGAAGATTAGGATCCCTATACCCCTTTCAGAGCTAGTCAAGCATGAATATTTCAAAAGGATCTTCTCTAAGCTACTAATTCTTGAACCCACAATTCATCCCACAGACTCAGTCAATTTGCAATATGAAAAGACAGCTGTCATATTAGGACCTTTGGTAGAAGATAGAGATGATTTCCCTCCCCCCTTCTACACTTAATTGAACATCCATGATAAGGTGCTGCATAACTACTTTATGGATTCCAGAGCATCCCACAATATTATGCCTAAGATTGTCATGGAAGAACTCGAGTTGGAAGTTACAAAATCTTACCATGACCTATATTCTTTCGATTCCAGGAAGGTGAAGTGCCTTGGGTTATCAAAGACCTAGCCGTGTACCTGTTCCAGCTGTCGATGAAGAGTGTAGTCATGGATATCGTAGTGGTTGATGTTCCCTGTAAGTTCATAATGCTCCTATCTAGATCTTGGATAAAGATAATGGGGGGAACCTTGCAAATGGACCTCTCATACACAACCATTCTTGTGTTTGGGGGGGAGAATAGAAGACTTTACAGGGAAGCTCAACTGGCATATATTATTAGTGATGAAAAAAACCCCACCAATCATCCTATATTTTCACTTGACACTAATTTGGGGTCTAGTTTATTACATCTCACCGATGCTCCTAAAGATCCTCTTGAAATAAGAGGCAACTCATTCCTTTTCATGAAATAAATTCCCCAACTTCCTTTGTGTGGAAGATGTTCTTCGACAGAGCCTCTTCTAAAGAAGGGACCGATGTTGGAGTGGTTTTTGTGTCACCTTGTCAAGAGACTATACCTTTGTCCTACAAACTAGAATTTGAAGCTACCAACAATGTGGCAGAGTATGAGGCTCTTGTTTTAGGTTTAAGAGCTATGGAATACATGGGGATTGAAGAGCTAGCCGTATTTGGAGATGCTGAACTAATTGTTCATCAGGTCAAAAATGTTTATCAAGCCAAGAAACCTAGGATTAATACTTACATAAATGAGGTGTGGGACCTAATTGACAATTTCTTCTTAGCTTCCAACATTTCATTTATTCCAAGAGAAGAAAACACAATGGTTGATTCTTTTGTTGTTTCAACAAGCAATTTTAGAATCCCTTTGCCACCCAAGCTTAGGTATGATATTGAGGTTAGATATAGGTCCTCTGTATCTAACAATATCAAGCATTGGAAGGTGTCTGAGGATGATCTTGAGACCATAAATTTTCTTGAGTCTGTTGATGAGTTCTCTCCATTACACATTGACTAGGATCATGATTCCGAAGGTGACCCTCTTGCTGATGTATTTTTAAATAAAATTGCTAATCACCATATCGTTCAACTGCCTAGTAAATACATTCCAAAGGGGTTAGTTCCTTTAGAAATACTATTCAATGGGAACGATGTGGCAGTACAGTTTAAAGTCCCAGTTGAGAATGTTGATGTATCTGAGTGTAATATTGGCATAGAGGAGGATCCAAAGTTTGTCAAGTTGTTAAGTATTCTGTCAAGGGAGCAGAGAGTTGGGTATGCTAAGCTATTAAAGGAATTTTCTGATGTGTTTGCATGGACCTATGAAAACCTCAGAACATATGACACCAGTTTCATTGAGCACAAGATTCCACTGAAGGAGGAAGCTAAACCTTTTAGACATAAATTAAGAAAAATAAATCCTATGTTGCTTCCTATTATGGAAAGGGAGGTAAAGAAACTGTTGGACGCCCAAATCATTGTCCCTTTGAGATATTCTGAATGGGTGGCCAACTTGATTCCAATAAGGAAAAAGAATGGAAAAATCAGACTATGTGTCGATTTCAGAAACCTGAATAGGAGGTCAAAGAAGGATAATTACCCACTACCAAAGATGGAACATATATTGCAGAGGGTGTTGTAGGAAAATCTCCCTACGGACAGGTAGATCACCTATAAGAGCTTGACCCTAACTCTAGAAATAAAATTCTTAACGTGGACACTGACTTCCTTTCAAATCTATCTAAACTAACACATGAGAAGGAAGGATGACAGAAGTACCTCTTTATCGACGTTTGTCTCTGCACGCTCCTAGTTGCACTTCGATCCTTTGCTTCTCGCTGGATTCTGTGGACAAAACAAGATACAACCACTTCATACTCTATTGATATTAGCTTGAAAACAGATCTATCAATTAATGATAAGTTCATGTGACATTATACACAAACTAGAAAGAAACAGGCCAAGCATGTCATATTGATGAGAATAATGATAGCATCACTTACAATCGTAGATGCGAATGCGGTAGCTTCGTCGAGTCCTCTTCATCTAACCCTTGCCTGAAAAATCCACAACTTGGATAACAACAACTTCACTGATCACTCTCCTTTGGTTGACTGTGTATTTTCTCCAAGATCATAAGTTTCATACCAGCAGTTCTTCCCCCTTTTCCACCATCATAGAGTCTGCTTATATAGGTTAAGAGGAGCTTAACCTCTTGAGTTATCTTTAGAACAAGTTAGGAACTTCCTCCTTAGATCAGGGATATCTTGATGAAACCAAGAATTCAAACACAACTGCCTCCTAATCTCGAAATATCCTCCCCTTATTCTCCTCAAAGGGCCAACTACTACCTCAGATTAGGCAGCGCTCCCTTAGAATGGGCATCAGAGCATTGTAGCACTCCTTGGTAAGATTTTGGAGGGTGCCAACACTCCCAATATGAGAAGCACTCCTTCAGAGGGGTAGGGGAGCGTTATAACGCTCCCTGAAGCCTTGTAGGGGAGCGCCAACGCTCCTAGAGCTGATATAGGGGAGCGCTCCCCCTCAAAACCTCTGTTTCAGAGCTCTCTTCAGGTGTCAAGAGTTATTTGACTTCAGTAAATCAGTTCTTCTTCTTCAAATCAAGCATATGAGATGTTTTAAGTGTCTCCTTAGTGTCATCAGCATGGAAGTATGCTCGAACACCATTTGCGACACTTGTGACCAACTTGCGACACTTGCAAAAGTTGTAAGGAAGATGCGACACTTACGACGATTGAGAGGAACATGTGACACTTATCCAGTTGAGTAATTTTGACGTGTAACAGATTGCCCCCCAAAGTATGAAGTTAGAAGATATAAATTGATAACTGAAATACTTTGTAGATGTCCAAGAAAGGGTATAGACTCGGAGAACCTGACAGAAGCTGCACACAAACATCCAACAAATATCGTGACATATTTCAAAACCCAAGGAAGGCATACCTATGCTTGGATGATCAAGACTTAACAGGATATGGCCACCACAAAATACACTGCGGATCCATAATTGTATTGATAAAAAAGGGTATAGCCACTGAAGATACAATGTGGATCTATACTCTTATGACTCAGACTGATCGTATCCACGAAGAATACACAGTGGATCTACGAGATGACAAGACATAGCCACGACCAATACAAAGTGGATCTATGTAACAATATATGTGTCATTTGTCCAATAGAACTCCTTCGCAACTTGGGAAAAGCGTATATCAAAGTGACCGCCCAACCTAGGGTCTTCTTACCAATCGCAATATGGTACGAATCCGACCATGCGAATAGATTTCTTGACGTCGAACATGGAAGAAACCACTTGATTACCGGTCAATGGTGTGAACCGTTAACAAGTGCGAGGGAGATCACCATTAATGTCAATGATTCCCAAGGTACCCTAGTACATTCCAGAGGATGTGAATAGATGAGTTAAAGTCGAACACCTGTGGAATCATTCGATCAGAGGTCAATGATGTAGACCTACTGTCGAACATGAGGAGGCCTGCCATTGAGGCATGCAGGTCCCAAAGTACTAAGTGGTTTCTAAGTCTAATTCCCGGATAATGTGTTGGAGTCAACAAGAATAGACTCGTCGAGGGAGGGCCTTGATGTATCCCCCATCAATGACATGAAATGGACATGGACTGACACAAGTTTTGAGGCAAGATATTTGGGATGGTTGACTCTCGAGGCAGGTACTTCCCTTGAACACTGAGGCACAACAGCAAAACATGTCATGGACCAAAACTATGCAATGGTTATTGTGACTTGCGTTGGGTGACCCAAAGGAGAGAAAGGAACTCAAAGGATTGGCTCAGTGCAGAGGTTTAGTGGATTATGATACGTGCAAATGACAGTGTCGTGTTCAAGGGCGACTCCAAGAAGTGCTGGATCATGTTCTCAAGAGACTGCTTGGCTTGCTCCTTTCAATTTTTTCCCCCATCCAGATAGATGAGTACCTCTTTTTGATTTAATGAGCTCGAGGAGGATAACACATGCTCTATATAACTCACCTTTGGTAAGTTCCTCTTCCTTTGTTTAATGAACCAGAAGAAGTAAGGGTTCAGTCCCATATGGGCCTGTTGATGTGTGCTTTAATGAGTTCAAAGACAGAAAACTCGAAGGTTTTTCGGGATTATAGAGTTTGGAAAAACACTTAAAAGGGAACTCTCTCAGTTCCTTTTTTGTACAGTAGTCCAATGAGACCGAAAAAGGGTTAAACTATCGCTCGAAAGATGCCCTTTCTGACCTTTTAACGAGTGTGAAAGGAAGCAAGATCACTCGACAATCTTTTCATATTTAGAGAGTCTGAAAAAGGTTTAAAGATGAATCTAGGGGGGTTCCTTTTTTGTGTGTTCGTGTATCCGTACGGGTCCGAAAAAGAGATAAAATTTTACCCAGTTGCATTCTCATGTATTTACGAGCACGAGAAAGAACAAAGACTAAGCTCGGTATGCCCCCAGCTTGAAAGCTAGTGGCTTGACTCCGTAATGATCATTAAAGGCTGGAGACATGCCCCCCAAGCTTCAATTCATTCACCGACTTTGAGGTTGTCACCAATTTATGTGCTAGATGGAGAAAAAGGATACAGGTGGATGAAGTGAAGGTTCAAAAATGAGATCTAACGAAAGACTCGACTCGACATCTATGAGATCTGGTGAAAGACTCAACTTGAAGGGAGAGGTGATTGTTTCATTTTTTAACAAGCTTGACACAGGAAAAGAATTATGCTCAAGGTTCCAGGTGCGATCCCCAGATTGCTGTTTCATTTTTTAACGAGCTTGCTACAAAGAGGAAAACTATGCTCAAGATCTCTGTTTCATTTTTTAACGAGCTTGCTACAGAGAGGAAAACTATGCTCAGGACCTCTATTTCATTTTTTAACAAGCTTTCCACAGAGAAAAGAAACTATTCTCGTGACCTCTGTTTCATTTTTTAACGAGCTTGCCACAGAGAAGAGAAACTATGCTCATTATGTCTATTTCATTTTTTAACGAGCTTGCCACAGAGAAGGGAAACTATGCTCGTGATGCCCCCAGCATGAAAGCTAGTGGCCTCTGTTTCATTTTTTAATGAGCTTTCCACAGAGAAGATAAACTATGCTCGTTATGCCCCCATCATGAAATCTAGTGGCCTCTGTTTCATTTTTTAACGAGCTTGCCACAGAGAAGAGAAACTATGCTCGTGAAATGCCCCTAGCATGAAAGCTAGTGGCCTCTATTTCATTTTTTAATGAGCTTGCCACAAAGAAGAGAAACTATGCTCGTGGTTG
This sequence comes from Picea engelmannii, assembly GCA_009831015.1. NCBI lineage: Eukaryota > Viridiplantae > Streptophyta > Pinopsida > Pinales > Pinaceae > Picea > Picea engelmannii. The sequence goes on along the minus strand of ML785838.1, from coordinate 451,332 downwards.
ATTCTTGATCATGGCTTCCAAGAGGATAATTCTATGGATGGGTACCATGTCAAGGGACAAAACTCGGCCATGGATTCTAAGAGATCTTCGTCAGATGGAAGATGATCACTCTGGAAGGAACACATGTCGAGGGTCGTGACAGGGGTAAGGAGATCAGGCTCCAATAACCCTACCGAAGAAATCACCATGTCAACTACCGGATCGAAAGCGTCAGAAGTTGAGGTCATGGGAGAAAACGCCACATAATTGACATGCGGCGAGGGTGATACTGTCTGCATGTAGGAACCACTTAGGGAGGTAACCCAGTCGGGGCCGATGAATGAAAGTTTATCAATAGTCACAATTCTTCCATTGTGAGGAAAATATATCACATGGAAAAGAGTGGATGCAATAGCTTTCATAGCATAGACATAATCCCGCCCAAGGAGTAAATTGAAATCCAAGGGGTCTCGGACTACCATGACATTGATAAAGACAGTTTTCCCTCCCAAAGTTATAGGAAACTGAGGAAGGATCCCTAAAGGTTGACTAGTTCTTCTGTTAAAATCTAACAGATTATGTGTAACCGGTGCAAGTTGCGGACAACCCAAAGCGTACCAAGCAATAGAAGACAAAATACTAATGGATGCACCTTCATCTATCAGCGTTTGAGGAACATCCCGACCACGAACCTATACTGTAATCTGGAAAGGAATGTGGGAGGGAAGGCGAGATCTAGTTAGCGCACCCCAATCAAAAAGGATGGCTTCAGTACTTGGAGGGGGTTCCACAGGAGGAGGAGGAATGCCCCCAGGCATGGTAGAGTTTGTATTAACAAGAAAAACATGGGCAGTATCGGGTTTACTCTCTAGAAGGAGGGTAGGATCGACCGATGACTGGATCGGATCAACCAATGGTGGACTTGGATAGACCACTTGGGCACCCTTCAGAGGAAGAGTGGGACTGATTGAGGAAGGGACTGGATCAGTCACTTTGACATTCCTTAATGGAGGAATGGGATCGACCGATGGAGAAACCGAATCGACCACTTCAGTTTCATTCTCCAAGGGAAGAATGGGGTCGATGGGTGGAAACAGATCGACTGCTTTGGTGTCACTCTCTTGATGAAGAGTGGGGCTGATCGACGATAGAACTGGATCAACCACTTGGGTTTATGGTTCAATCGAGGAGGAAACTAGATTGACCACCTGATCAACCGGACTGACTGCGGATGGAACCGGATTGACCAGTCCATCAACCAATGACGGGTTGGAGGAAAGCTTACGATAACCTTTTAGAAGTTGAAGTTTTTCCAAAAGAGAAGAAGCCTCATCCATGTGAGGACAAATGTGAGAGTAATGATTACCTTTACATAACATGCAAGGGAACTTGACAGTTTTCTTCTTCTTACCAACCTGAACATCACTAGTTGACGGGGTATCATCGACATGACCGACAGAGGCCAATGATGTGGAGGAACACATTTCTAAGACCTGGGTAAGACTGGGGCAATCCCTCAGAAAGTGGTCACCCTTACAAAGGCTGCAAGGGAATTTGGGTTTTGGATTCTTCATTTTAATATTGTTGTTCTCATCAACACTCCCAGTACTATTAACAGTAACTGGTTTCTTAGAGCCAACATCTGATGTTGTTGGGGTCTTTGTCCTTTTCGGGTTCTTCTTCTTCTTCTCTTTCCATTTCTTCTTCTTCTTATCAACCTAGCTACTTGCTTTAGAGATTTCACTAGGCGAAGAAGGAGAAATGGAAGGAGAATTGATGGGTGAAGAAGGCGAAAGGTCGACGTGAGGTTGATGTGTGGGTGGTGTATTGACATCCAAAGTATTAGGTGCAACTGAAACATTGGGAGGATTCAGGATCACCGGAGTGGGGAACAACCAAACTGGTAATCCAATAGTGAGTCCTGGAAGACTCAGTGTGGCAACATATGGAGGACCAAAGTTTCCAAATGAAGGAAAAGTATAAGGTTCCCCAAGAGAAGGGGTTCCTCCATTGGTACTCCCAGGATTTGAGGCCATTAACACTGACTCGACCACTTTGGCACTCTTCAGAGGAAGAGTGGGACTGACCGAGGAAGGGATTGAATCAGTCACTTGGATATTCCTCAATGGAGGAATGGGATCGACCGATGGCGAAACCAGATCGATCACTTGAGTTTCATTCTCCAAGGGAAGAATGGGGTCGACGGGTGGAAACAGATCGACCGCTTTGGTGCCACTCTCTAACGGGAGAGTGGGATCGACCGAGGATGAAAACAGGTCGACCACTTTGGTGTCACTCTTTCGATGAAGAGCGGGGCTGATCGATGACGGAACTGGATCAGCTACTTGGGTCCGTGGCTTAATCGAGGAGGAAACTAGATTGACTACCTGATCAACCGGATTGACCGGGGATGGAATCGGATTGACCAGTCTGTCAACCAACGATGGGTCGGAGGAAATATTACGAGAACCTTTTGGAAGTTGAAGTTTTTCCAAAAGAAAAGAAGCCTCGTCCATGCGAGGACAAAGGTGAGACTAATGATTACCTTTACATAACATGCAAGGGAACTTGACAATTTTCTTCTTCTTACCAACCTGAACATCACTAGTTGATGGGGTATCATCGACATGACTGACAGAAGCCGATGACGTGGAGGACCACATTTCTAAGACCTGGGTAAGACCGGGGCAATCCCTAAGAAAATGGTCACCATTACAAAGGCCGCAAGGAAATTTGGGTTTTGGATTCTTCATTTTAATCTTGTTGACCTCATCAACACTCCCAATACTATTAATAGTAACTGGTTTCTTAGAGCCAACATCTGATGTTGTTGGGGTCTTGGTCCTTGTCAGGATCTTCTTCTTCTTCTCTTTCTGTTTCTTCTTCTTCTGATCAACCTGGCTACTTGCTTTATAGCTTTCACTAGGCGAAGAAGGAGAAATGGAAGGAGACTTGATGGGCGAAGAAGGCGAAAAGTCGACGTGAGGTTGATGTGTGGGTGGTGTATTGACATACAAAGTATTAGGTGCAACTGAAACATTGGGAGGATTTGGGATCACCGGAGTGGGGAACAACCAAACTGGTAATCCAATAGTGAGTCCTGGAAGACTCAGTGTGGCAACATATGGAGGACCAAAGTTTCCAAATGAAGGAAAGGTNTAAGGTTCCCCAGAAGAAGGGGTTCCTCCATTGGTACTCCCAGGATTCGATGCCATTAACACTGACTCGACCTAAGGTCCACTAAGTAAAAGAAACAGCATACGCTAATAGAATCTAAGAATCACAACCAAGCAAACAGGACCTTCTTTTGATGACCATACTAGTTGGTGATGAAATCCAATGTCGCGTGATCAAGTCTAGAAGGGGCGGGAGGGTGGAATAGTTACAATGGAGACCTTCTTAACGGACTTATGCCTTGGTGCAAGCTTCCACGCAGTAATTGTGGATTTACCCTCCAAGGAGCCCAAGTGAGTTTGACCAATGTCTGCTCTAGGTACAGTGAGACTTCCCGTCATCGTCACCTCATGTAAGACCCTAAAGATTATGGCCACTAAGGTTAACAATTCGCAGTCAGCCCCTGGGTGGGAACAGTCGACAGTCCGATCCAAACGTACGGGCAGGGTATCGAGCCTGAAATCAACTAAAAGGCTTCCATGCAGTAATTGTGGATTTACCTTGAAGTGATCCCCATAATACGATCTGACCACCACAATCAGTTAAACCACGGAGGGTTAGTCCCCTTAGCTCACCCGAATGTGACCTCGTGCGTAACCCCTGTGTGAGAGGGGGATCCCAGGTAGACTTATACGATGATTAGATTTAACTCTCCCTAACTCAGGATGCTACTATTTGTTTTGGAAAACTTTGGAGAGTTATGCTCACAGCCCTAATCCAAAGTGCTAAGCCTAATCTACTGTTGGTGGAGGATCCTAGAAAATAAAAAGTTCTAGATAACTTTTAATTAGCGTTGATTTTATGACTGTTCTTTACGCAAAAGGGGTGCATGGATGTGAAACAAAGGATACAGGTGGATGAAGTGAAGGTTCAAAAATGAGATCTAACGAAAGACTCGAGTCGACATCTACGAGATCTGGTGAAAGACTCAACTTGAAGGGAGAGGTGATTGTTTCATTTTTTAATGAGCTTGACATAGGAAAAGAACTATGCTCAAGGTTCCAGGTGTGATCCCCAGATTGTTGTTTCATTTTTTAACGAGCTTGCTACAAAGAGGAAAACTATGCTCAAGACCTCTGTTTCATTTTTTAACGAGCTTGCTACAGAGAGGGAAACTATGCTCAGGACCTCTATTTCATTTTTTAACAAGCTTTCCACAGAGAAAAGAAACTATGCTCATGACCTCTGTTTCATTTTTTAACGAGCTTGCCACAGAGAAGAGAAACTATGCTCGTTACGTCTATTTCATTTTTTAATTAGCTTTCCACAGAGAAGGGAAACTATGCTCGTGATGCCCCCAACATGAAAGCTAGTGGCCTCTGTTTCATTTTTTAACGATCTTGCCACAGAGAAGATAAACTATGCTCGTTATGCCCCCATCATGAAATCTAGTGGCCTCTATTTCATTTTTTAACGAGCTTGCCACAGAGAAGAGAAACTATGCTCATGAAATGCCCCTAGCATGAAAGCTAGTGGCCTCTATTTCATTTTTTAATGAGCTTGCCACAGAGAAGAGAAACTATGCTCGTGGTTGATTCTTGATCATGGCTTCCAAGAGGATAATGCTCTGGAAGGGTACCATGTCAAGGGACAAAACTCGGCCATGGATTCTAAGAGATCTTCATCATATGGAAGATGATCACTCTGGAAGGAACACATGTCGAGGGTCATGATAGGGGTAAGGAGATCAGGCTCCAATAACCCTACCGAAGAAATCACCATGTCAACTACCAGATCGAAAGCGTCAGAAGTTGAGGTCATGGGAGACAACGCCACATAATTGACATGCGGCGGGGGTGATACTGTCTGCATGTAGGAACCACTTAGGGAGGTAACCCAGTCGGGGCCGATGAATGAAAGTTGATCAATAGTCACATCCAAAGTATTAGGTGCAACTGAAACATTGGGAGGATTTGGGATCACCGAAGTGGGGAACAACCAAACTGGTAATCCAATAGTGAGTCCTGGAAGACTCAGTGTGGCAACATATGGAGGACCAAATTTTCCAAATGAAGGAAAGGTATAAGGTTCCCCAGAAGAAGGGGTTCCTCCATTGGTACTCCTAGGAT
>ML785838.1:428563-446060 GCA_009831015.1 Picea engelmannii | reverse complement strand
CTAGTTGGTGATGAAATCCAACATCGCGTGATCAAGTCCAGAAGGGGCGGGAGGGTGGAACAGTTACAATGGCAACCTGCTTAACGGACTTATGCCTTGGTGCAAGCTTCCACGCAGTAATTGTGGATTTACCCTCCAAGGAGCCCGAGTGTGTTTGACCAATGTCTGCTCCAGGTACAGTGAGACTTCCCGTCACTGTCACCTCATGTAAGACCCTAAAGATTATGGCCACTAAGGTTAACAATTCGCAGTCAGCCCCTGGGTGGGAACAGTCGACAGTCCGATCCGAACGTACGGGCAGGGTATCGAGCCTGAAATCAACTAAAAGGCTTCCACGTAGTAATTGTGGATTGACCTTGAAGTGATCCCCATAATACGATCTGACCACCACAATCAGTTAAACCACGGAGGGTTAGTCCCCGTAGCTCACCCGAATGTGACCTCGTGCGTAACCCCTGTGTGAGAGGGGGATCCCAGGCAGACTTATACGATGATTAGATTTAACTCTCCCTAACTCAAGATGCTACTATTTGTTTTGGAAAACTTTGGAGAGTTATGCTCACAGCCCTAATCAAAAGTGCTAAGCCTAATCTACTGTTGGTGGAGGATCCTAGAAAAGAAAAAGTTCTAGATAACTTTTAATTAGCGTTGATTTTATGGCTGTTCTTTACGCAAAAGGGGTGCATGGATGTGAAACAAATGGAATTATGACTCAGACCCAAAGAATGCATCAAATATGATAAGCATTCATTTCCTTTCAATGAACATCTATCTAAGGGAGAGAGAAAGTTCTTTTCACTTAACAAGCATGAATATGAAGTGTTCTCAAACAATTCTTTTTCCTCAATCAAATCCTGATGCAACGCTAAAACTTTTGAGATGCCTTCTAACATGCACAATCAATCATGAATATGCCTTTCATTGTTTGCATATGAATAATGATTAATTCAACACGATGCTCGTCTTGCTAAATACCTTCTTGTATGAATGAAAATCAAACTAGCACAAGCAAAAGTCATACAAACAATACACCCTTTCGTTGCAATCAAAACGAAAAGTGAAAGAAAAGAAACAATCAAAGAAAAAAAACAAACTTCAAACCCAAAAAGAAAAGGTTGAAGAACAATGATCTTGACTAAAATCGAGATGAAGAGGTCTGTAGGCCTTTGATGACCTTCACTAGGGTTTTTACTCAGTTAAACAGAGAGAAAGACAATGCATGATTCTTGGACTCTAATCAACAGAAAAACTCAGCAACAATAGTGAAGAAGGCTACAAGATCCAACTAGTAAGATGTTCATTCTTCAAAAAGACAGATGTCAAGGCTGAAAGGGAAGAAACACTGACTCATAAGGCTACTTAGCAGAAGAGACATAGAGGCAAAACCTAGAAAAAGAAATTCTGGAGGGTTTTACTGGCCAAAGGAGGGTTGGCGCTCTGTTGCCAAAGGCAAGGAGCATTATAGCGCTCTTTGCAAGGCTGTTAGGGAGCACTGGCACTCTGTTAACACAGGGATAGGGGCGCCAGGTTCAAAAACTCCTAGAAATGTCAAAAAATTAAAAATTTTCAATTCAATTCCGACAATTATGCTGAGTGTGATGAGGTAAGGAGCCAATCAGCTCATGAAACCAATCAAAAGAGGAGTGAACCAGGTCTGAAACAATCAAGGGGTAAAACTAGGTCAATGAGGAGAAAATCAAAACAAGAAGTTTCGATTTGAGGCTATCTCCCCAGTGGAGTCGCCAGTTTCTGTTGTAGAAAAATCTCCCTGCGGACAGGTAGATCGCCTCTAAGAGATTGACCCTAAATCTAGACAGAAAATGCTTAACATGGACACTGACTTCCTTTGAAATCTATCTAAACTAACACATGAGAAGGAAGGATGACAGAAGTTCCTCTTTATCGACGTTTATCCCTACACGCTCCTAGTTGCGCTTCGATCCTTTGCTTCTCACTGGATCCTATGGACAAAACAAGATACGACCACTTCCTACTCTATTGATATTAGCTTGAAAACAGATCTATCAATTAATGATAAGTTCATGTGACATTATACAAAAACTAGAAAGAAATAGGACAAGCGTGTCATATTGATGAGAATAACGACAACAACACTTACAATCGTAGATGCGAATGCGGCAGCTTCGTCGAGTCCTCTTCGTCTAACCCTTGCCTGAAAGATCCACAACCTGGATAAAAACAGATTCACTGATCACTCTCCTTTGGCTGACTGTGTATTTTCTCCAAGATCATAAGTTTCATACTAGCAGTTCTTCCCCCTTTTCCACCATAATAGAGTCTGCTTATATAGGTTAAGAGGAGCTTAACCTCTTGAGTTATCTTTAGAACAAGTTAGGAACTTCCTCCTCAGATCAAGGATCTCTTGATGAAACCAAGAATTCGAACACAACTGCCTCCTAATCTCAAAAGATCCTCCCCTTATTCTCCTCAACGGGCCAACTACTGCCTCAGATTAGGTAGCGCTCCCTTAGAAGGGGCATCAGAGCATTGTAGCACTCCCTGATAAGCTTTTGGAGGGCGCTAGTGCTCCCAAAATGAGCAGTGCTCCTTCAGAGGGGCAGGGGAGAATTATAATGCTCCCTGAAGCCTTGTAGGGGAGCACCAGTGATCCTAGAGCTGATATAGGGGAGCGCTCCCCCTCAAAACCTTTGTTTCAGAGCTCTCTTCAGGTGTCAAGAGTTATTTGACTTCAGTAAATTAGTTCTTCTTCTTCAAATCAAGCATATGATATGTTTTAAGTGTCTCCTTAGTGTCGTCGGCATGGCAGTATGCTCGAACATCATTTGCAACACTTGTGACCAACTTGTGACACTTGTGAAAGTTGTAAGGAAGATGCAACACTTACGAAGATTGAGAGGAACATGCGACACTTATCCAGTTTAGTAATTTTGATGTGTAACAGAGGGTAATAGTTGCATTCAAGATTTCCATGATTGATATATTTTTTGACTACAATCAAATATCTGTTTTTCCTGAAGATAGAGAGAGGACGACCTTCACCACCCTTTGGGGAACATTTATGTATGCCAAAATTCCCTTTGGAATAATGAATGTAGGAGAAACCTTTGAGCCATTCATGTGCATCACCTTCATTGGAGAAAAGGATAAATTTGTGGTCATCTAACTGGATGACATAACCATCTTCTCCAAATTTGATAAAGAACATTGTCAACATCTGAAAAGGGTCTTCTCGAAATACAGACGGTTTGGTCTCTCCCTAAATTCTAAGAAGTCTTTATTTTCCATGCAGGAAGGAAAATTGTTGGGACACATTGTATTAGCTGAGGGGGTCAGGATTGATCCAAGGAGAGAAGAAGCTATTCAATACTTTTCACTTCCCATATCCAAGAAATAAGTTCAATCATTCCTGGGAAAAATCAACTTTCTGAGAATGTTTGTTTCAAATTTTGTTGAATTGGTGAAGCATATCAAAACCATGCTTAGGAAGGGGAACAAAGTAAAATGGATTGCTAAATCTAGAGAATCCTTCAACCAAATCAAGAAGGCACTGGCTGAAGCACCTGTTCTTATCAGTCTTGATTATTCCAAGGATTTCCTAATTTTTTCCTTTTCTTCATTTGATATGGTGGTTGTTGTTTTACTACAAAAGAATGATACAGGGTTGGAGCAACCTATTTATTTTTTCAGTAGAGCACTTAGAGACGTAGAAGTCATATATGACATCATGGAGAAGCAGGCCTATGCCTTGGAAAAAGACCTCAAGGATTTTAGATTCTTTTTCCTGCATTAAAAAATCATTGCATATGTTCCTTCAACTACTGTGAAGGACATCCTCATCCAGCCTAACATAGACGAGAGGAGGAGTAGGTGGATTGACAGAATCCTTGAATTTGACCTGGAAATAAAACCCACCGATCTAGTTAAAGGCCAAGGTTTAGTGAAGTTGTTGGTTGAGTCTAATTGTAGAGCTTTGGAGGTTAATTTCATCAATGCTCACTCAGAAAATTAGTAGGTTGAAGTGTCTGATAAGAGCACTCAAGACATCCCCCCATTGGCAGAATGCACCTGGTACAAAGACATTATATTTTTTCTGTAGGAATTGCGACCTTTAGATGGTATGAGAAAAAGCAAGGCAAGAGATCTTAAGCTCAAAACAATTAAATATTGGCTTCTTGAGCAGGCTTTGTATTGGAAAGACCCTCTGTGGATGCTTCTAAGATGTTTAGACCCACTAGAGGCCCAAAAGATTATGTTTGATTTTCATGATAGCCTATGTGGGGGACATCACTTCTGGAGAACCATGACCAACAAAATTCTCAAGGCTGGGTAGTTTTGGCCTACTCTGTTCATTGATGTCTGTGCAAAAATTAGGGCTTGTATTAAATGTCAAAAATTTGCTGGGAAGCAACAACTCAAGTCTCTACCTTTGAAGCCTGTAGTAGCTTTAGGACCCTTTCAGTAGTGGGGCCTATAATTTATTAAGGAGATTTATCCTCCTTCAAGTGGTCAACACAACTGGATCTTAATTGCAGCAGATTATTTCACCAAGTGGATAGGATCTATCCCCACAAGGAGTGCCTCTCACAGAGTAATCATTGGTTTTCTTGAAGATATTATGGCAAGATTTGGCTGTACGAAAAGGATCGTCATTGATAATGCTGCATCCTTCAAGGCTGAGCCATGAATATAGTTTTGTGAGTAGTTTGGAATTTCATTGATTCACTCAACTCCTTACCACCCCCAAGGAAATGGATTGGTAGAATCCTCTAACAAGGGATTTATAAAGATTATCAAAATATTGCTAGAGGACAACAAGAAAGCATGGGATTCAAAGCTCATATTTTCTTTGTGGGCTGATAGAGTGAAAACAAAGAGGTCCTTGGGCATCTCTCCTTTCCAATTGGTATATGGGACTGAAGAAATTTTGCCTTCTCATCTTTCCCTACCTGTGGAGAAATGATTCCAAGACTGCCACGGAGAACCTAATGATATGATTAGAAGAATTCATCAGCTGGTAGAAATATAGTAGAATAGACAACATGTGATGGATAGAGTGCATGACTGTCAACAGAAAATCAAGCAGACCTTTTACAGGAAAAGAAGTAAGGTGGATTTTCAGTTGGGGGATCTAGTGCTCAAATGGGATGCACCCAAATAGGACAAGGGAAAGAATGGTAATTTTGAAGCCATTTGCATTGGACCCTTCAAAATTTCCAAGACAATTTCAAATAATACTTACAGGTTACAGAATTTGGAGGGTGATGAAGTTTTTAATGCCCCAGTAAATGGGCACTTCCTGAAAAAGTTTTTTGTTTAAAGATGCAATCGATGTCCCACCATTGTAAATACTGTTCCTATTTTATGTTTATTTATTTTTTAATAGGAGACTCCATAGCCCAAATCTAAGGCACTAGAACTACTTGTTCTTGGCAGCTCACAAGGAGCATGCCATCCCTTGTGGAGCCAAATGTTATCACATAAACTTGTCAAATCCTTAGGGGTTTGTGTTTTCTACCTAAGTCTATTTTTTCCTATCTCTCTTCCTTTTGTAGACCTGGTCATAAGGTTTTTTCTTTCAACTTATAGTTTTCTTCTTTTCCTACCTGAGAGGTGTCAACCCTAAGCCTTTTCTTTTTTCCCTAAAATTGAGCGCTTCTCTCTTTACCTCTGTCATTGATCCTCTACTTTCCTAAGCCTTCAACCAGTCATCCAAGAATTTTTTCACAAGCCGCAGTTTTGAGCACCAAGCGCAACACTTGAAGCAGGATGATATAAACTAAAATTAAGTGAGCGAGCAGGATCAACTTTTGACGGCAGATATCCATCTGGCAGAGAGGATTGATTACCATCAGGTAATCGAGATCATACAGTTGCACCAAGTTTAGTGTCAAGGAGAGGTATGAAGTCATGAAATGATCAGAGCCATTCATTTTGGAAGGACACGTGGTGCACAATTAACATAAATCATGATTTCACGAGTCAAAGAAGTCAAAGAGTAGAGTCTTTGGAACTCACGAAATGTGAAATTGTGAAAATATCACAGTCATTGTTCAAAGGAGAGATCTGTACCGTTGGATTATCTTTTCGCGATTTCGCGAGTCGGGAAAGTAGGAGGGTAGAGTATTGAAGACTTGTGACATGCGATGTCTTGAAATGATCTTGAACGTCCATTCCCAAAAGGCATGTGGCACAACATCAACATAGAGAGAGTCATTTGGGGGGAACTGAAGTAAGAAGTGACGATGACCCAAGGTCCCAAAATTCCTATGTTCATCAGGGTCATCCAATGCAAAGGGATACATGTCATCCGATCCAAGAAATCATGATCTAGTGACTCAGGGATTTCAGCATGGATCACAATGCAAACTCGTGAAACACAAAATCTTGAAGCACTTGGGAATTAGGAACATGGTCGCAGACCAGGGTCATGAAGAGGAAGATATGCGTGACCTCGAGGTGCTAGAATTGACTCGAAGGAGTCATAAGCTCACTCGAGACATTCATGGGTGTCAGGCCTCACCCCGATCCTGATGCAGTTAGTTAAGGGAAATAGGGGAGGTAGTTGAAACCTTGTTTCACCCCGTAAATGGAAATCATGGAAGCGACAGCCATGGAGGCAGGTTGTCAACCCGAGGTCTCCCTGTCAATGAATTTCCCTGCAAAACCCATTCTGATCTAAGATCGCGTTTGACAGAAGAATGCAAGTGCAAACTGGCAGAAGAATGTGCATACATGAAGCTTTGAATGAAGTCACCAGATCACACCCTTGGTGTTGGAAGGTTTCTTTGTGTATAAATACTCAGTTTTGATATTTTGTTAGGGTTGATGGTAGAGCTAAGATCCCGTATTGTAAAGTTTTAGTGAAGTCTTTGGTTCTCTGGTTATGTCTTGTGATTTGAGATTTCTGGATTAATCGAGGTCAACTTTCTTTCTCCGCCTTATTTGCCTCTGATACTGAGAGAGTTCATGTATGATTGATTCTCATGAATTGTTTTGATTGTGTTATGATGGATGTTGATTGTAATACCATCATGATTTCTTTCAGTTTCATTGAAATTGGAACCCAATAAGATCTTGTGTTTTCAGTTTTTCTTCCTTAGGCAACTGAAGACCCGATGTTCACGACATGTCTCTACATTTTCTTACCAAAGTCTTCCTCCTACTCACCCTAGATTCGAATTATTGACTGAATTTGATTCCATACCTCATTGCTTATGCATGCTAGTCCCATTTCCTAAGTTAAAACGATATTATCTTGAGTCTGTGCCCATTTGAATCCTTTAAAAAATCAACCCATGACATAAAATTATGATGGGTACTGGGCTTATCTTCGACGTAATCCAGAGGTGACTTCTAGTGCTAACAAATTGAAGGTTTCATTCTACAGGTACCCTGGGTCAGATAAGGGTTGGACAACACATAACCTTTATGGAGGATTACCTCTCTGGGGGGATCTGATTGACTGGTTGTTAAGCCCATGAGGGCCCTTATAAATGATTATGTTACCTATGATATTTAGCAAGGAGTCTCAGGCCCCTCTTGGGTGAGACATACCTTCTTTAAGGAGGGAGGCCACTTTCAGCCACTTTACCCCGTTTGTGTGCATTTTGGCCGTTTGACTTTTGGATTTATCTTTGATTACTAGTTGGCCTCAGGAGTTTTTTACTAATTTTTCATTATCATGGATAGTGGAGTCCCTTTTAATCCCTCATTTACTACTAGCCCCCCATAATGTTCACTCATTTTATGGGGGAAAATCCATCCGCTTTTCATAATGGTATGCAGAACTATGACACTCATTCGATGCCTTGGGTCTCTAGTCATTTTCATGTTGATATGCCTTCACCTTTTAAACCCTCTCCCTAGTCCACTTATATGAGTACTAGTATTGGATATGGGGGAACCATGGCCCCGATGCCTATGTCTTTGTTTGATGAGTCATGTCCCTCAACCAACTCTCACTATGGGAGGTTGGAACCTCCCCTCTTACAGATCGAGTTCTAGATATTGTCTTTTAGGAGCCAATACTCAAATGGGTGCTTACTCTGCTCATTACACCCCATCCGCATATCCTTCATCTTCCATGACTGTTCCTTCAAACACTTTTCACATGACGGGTCCTCATACATCCCCAGGTCTTTCCTACATGGAGAATCAATTTTATAGTTCAGGATACCCTCTTCAAGGAACCCCTTCACAAGAGGGAAACATATATCCTCACTTGAATAATCTTTATCATACTTCCGTCTCTTAGTAGACTTCAATGATGATGCCCGTACACACCTATTCGGATTAGTTAAGCGGAGGATAATACCTTTCCGGATAGGGACAAGGGGTGAACCAGGATCCTTCCTGGCTTGCAATGTTCCAAATCAAATCCTTCCCTAGATCTTCATATCAAATGACACAACCCACCACTAGTCCAGTCACCTTCAGTCATATTGAAGCTCGATCACCAACCTCTACCATTCATGTTGGAGATGGGTCGAAGACCCTTGCAAGTCATGTTAACAACCCACACCCAATTGTTTCTAGTCATGCTAGGGGCACCACTCTATTCACCACGAGTCATATCAATACCACATATCCAACCTCTATACATCATGTAGGAGATGACTCTCTCGCCTCTGCCAGTCAGATTGAGAGCATGTCACTAGCTGTTGAGAACGATGCTAGGGGCATCGAGAAGTCTAAATTCCTTTATAGGACTTGCGAAGGAGATCACCTTACTCATTTATTTCCAGCTACTGTAGGGATACCAGAAGCATGGGGCTCACCTAAGGGCCCTTCGGATTCTAAGGTGTCTGTGGTGTCCCCACACCCTATTTCTCCTTTGATTAACACGACAGTAATGCTATTGCAATCCTCTCCTAAACACACCCCCGTTGTCAAGGGTGGTGTGTCCCCTATCCTTGTTATCACGCATACTCTTCAACCTATAATTGAATAAGTGGTCGTACCAGTGCAATCTCTAGTCAATCCTACTCTCCTTGTGGAGGGTGATGCATCCTTCAACCATGTCGTCAATATTCTTGATCCTGCACCTTCTGAACAAGAGATATTTTTTATCTCCCCGAATACTCTCCCTTCAAGTCCTGAGGAAGTTCCCTTCAATTGGGATGGATTTGTGGGGTATCCAATGCCCCCACCTATATGGAGACATTATCTGATATATCGCTGAGATGATATCCTTTGCTAGTGATTTATCCTTCTCGACTTGGCGAGATTTGGGTTTTCCCAATCTTATGTTGGATATTCGTAAGATACTAACATTCCACAGAAGTCTAGCATGGGAGCCTTGGCCTCCCCTGTGACTTGCCACCTAGAAGCTCCCAAACGAGTCAGAGTTAAGCTCTTTTCCGACTTGTCTAAAAAATGAAACGATTTCCGAGTGAGTTTTCCCTTTCACACTCGTTACATTGGACTTGAAAGGTTGTGAGTCTTAGTTAAGTTATTTTCCAACTCATTTTCAAAAAATGAAAAGATTTTCAAGTGAACTTGTCTCTTTCACACTCGTAAATTGGATTTGAAAGGACATCTATTTGGCACAAGTTTATCCCTTTTTCACACCAAGTAGAATAAAAGTCATAAAATAGGACATTTTTGGCATTAAGTTGTGATTGCATCTCATGCCCTTGCTTGCAGTATTGAGCTTATAGCCAGTTCTCACTTTGCGTTATAAACCGTTTTCCCCAACAGTTTTTGCATCCTCAACCAAGCAAAGCCTCATTAATATCCTTCACAATTTGACACCCTATACCTAGGAGGGAACAATCCCCCAAGTGTCCATCTCCTACATGCATCTCCTTTCATTGAGAATAGGTATGTTCCACTACTGGAACTAGTTTTTCTTACTTGCGACACTCGTTTCCTCCTCTGTATCATAATATTCATTTGTCTATGAAAAAAAAATAAGATGGGCGAGAAGGGGTTATTATCTTTTATTGCCAAAAATCGTGTTGCCTTTGAATAGAGAACAAAGTCATTGAGTCCATTTGTCATCATAATTTTGGGATTAGCATGGCCTTAGGAAGATGATCTTGTTACAGAGTCTTCTCTACCAACTGGTTACTCTTCTAGTCCCTATATAGAGTTTAATTCATGCCTCCTACATCTTTTGGTTTCATCATTTAGTATATGATGTTGGAGTCTTCCATATGTCTTATGCTCTTATTCAAAGGAATTCTATCAACTTGTGTCGACCACTCCTCAGAACTCTTGACTTTGCATGTCGGCCATACCCTTAGTTTGTCTCAACGTCACATGATACTATAGTCCTATCACACACCTTGGCCCTACTTTCATCATTGGTAGGTAACCTTGATCCCAACAGTCGACCTTTCACCATTGGTCATGGAATGGGTGGTTTCCCTTTTGTTCGATGGAAAGACATCTATTCACACATTGGGATTCATGCAATGTCTTGGATTCCATTAGGCTTATTGGTGGTTTCTCTCCTTTGTCAACAATTTTCCTCATTGGCTATTATTTAGAGGGCCCTTTTCATTTATCGCTTGCACTTGGCACACACGAAATAAGAACAAGTTTGTTGGTTCATGAACATGTTCTTCATCCAATTTCCTCCAAATCATGAAGCTCCTACTTTGTATCTCGTGATGACTGATGAGAGATGCTTTTATTCTCTCCTTTCAACAAGTCTCCTTCCATCGAATTCATCTCATATATTATGGAAATGAGACCTAGAGTCTTATGAGTACCTTGAGACTTGCAGTCATTAGTGGCAGGTTCTCTCGCCATCGATAGTTGGGAATACATCAATGTATCATGATCGATGGATTCTTCACGTGTTCGACACTGACTCCTTTATTCAAACTTGTAAGAATGTAATCGGTTCCTTGATACCTACTTTAATTATCGGTAGGCTGTCTCACATTTGTTAACGATATACCTCAATCATCTGTAATCAAACAATGTCTCATTATGTTCGACCTCAACTCCTTTATTCACAAGATGTAGACTTTCACCCTTGGCAGATTGTGTAGAAGACTTGAAGACATCAATATGTGGTCACAACTTTCATGAGTTGTTGCTTCCTTTTCATTGTACCGGTACCTATATGACTTCAGTGATAATGGGAGATCAGTTTGTACTCCATTGTATACATATATCTTCAGATTGATTTTGATACTGGTTCTACTGGGCCTTGTTCGTGACTATGACAAATTTTGGCATGTAACTGCATTTGTATTTGCCTATTCATGGCCACAAATAGTTGTTTGGTATATTTTCACATGGATCTATAGTGTAATTCTATTTGGCATCCATGTATGCAAAGTCAATACCGAATGTAATGAACAACTAGTTCTTCCAGCTGGTTCCCCATCACTCCACTTCTGGAGTTTTTATAATGTATTTCGGCCATCGCAAATACTCCTATGACCTCACACATTAGGGGAATATATTATAGAAATATTTTCCTCACCCTATGCAATCTTTCACAAAAGGCCTTTTTCCATTTCCCCATGCAAACTTATCATCCCTGTTTGTATATCCCAGAGCTAAAAATACACATTTTTCCACATGTACACATCTTCCTACTATACAACATGTGTATACATAGGCTGCACCACTACAGCCCGAGAACATTAGATTTGTGCCAAAAAATGAAAATTAATGTCAGGTTTCCATGCCACGATAGGAGATCTATGATCCTTGGCCTTCCATATACTGGAAACATTCCGACTCGACCCTTCACTTCCATTTGAAGGCTATAAATGGGACAATTTCGAGCTATGGAAAAGAGGAGAAAGAATTCAACTTTGAGAGCAAAGTTACTTTGGAGAAATTATTTACTTCATATTGAGTCTGCATCCCTTTGTTCTTTAAGCATGAACACAATGTTCATCCCCCAAGCTCTTCCCTTATTAATTGAGAACCTCATTGTTTCTCTTTTATGAGCTCTCCTTTGGTGGAGGATTGAAGTGGTGGAGGCCCAACTGGAAGGAACTTAGTTTCTTGGTTCCGAACCGTGCCGACACAGAAGTATGTAACATTTTCACTTCTACTGATCATATATTAATATAAATACTCTTTTCCTGTCCAATTTGTATCTTGTAAATATTTGAATTATTATTCCATGGGCATATTTGTCATGTTTATTAATGGATTATGCTATTGAACGTGCTAACATCATTTATTATCACCATATTCTTGCGTTGCTTGGTTGTTGAGGACTAGTTGCAGGTATATTTCTTTGGTTCAAGGTCTCAACGATGGACTTCATTGAACGTCTAGACGAGGTAGGCCTTTTATCTTGTCTTGCTAGCATATTTGTTTACATAGAATACTTAAGAAGAGAATTTATTTCTAAATTCATTTCAGTCTGTTGTGGTTTACCCTATGCATAGAGAGATTTTTCTCATAACACATATCCATACTTTTCCATATCCAACCATGTTCTAGTCTCATACATGACTAGCTTTACTGGCATTCATTCCTATAACAAGTTCTTATCTTTTAATTATTTGATTATTATCCCATAACCAAATTAAAATGACACTCTACTATGTCAATGTGTGCATTCAGAAGGTAAAAATCTTTGAATTAATACCTACCTCTAGCCTTTACCACATCTAGTGGTATGCATTCAAATAATGTAATCATGTGATTTTATAAAATAACTTTGGCTAAGGAATTTCTTACCTAAATTCCCTTAAACAATTATGTAAAAAGAGTAATAAAAACTCATACCTGCATGACTTCCATTAATAAATTTGATGTTACATGTATGGCTGATGGCAGTAGAAGCTTTCATGCTTCGTTTATCAAACCTAACCAACCTTCAAGTTTCCATTGCTTCCTTCCATATGTAGAAACATCATCAACACCACTTGCAACATGAAATAATTGTTTTTCTTCTTATGGTTGTTCAACCAACCCTAATTCAACTGCTGCAATGCTACCACAATTTCAACAACTTCTTTCTGTTGGAAAATGTTTAACAGGTAGCATATGCTTTTCATTGATGGCAAGTACAATATTTAAGATGGTTGGATCAGAGTGTGCATGTGAAGATTCCGCAGAGGTGCAGAAGTCCAAGAATCCCTTGGGGATTCAGAAGTGAAAGATTAGGAGGAAAAACGTCGAGGAGAATGTGCGCAGCAAAGCTCAAGATACAAAAGTTTGTAGAGGAGAAGGAAGACAAAGGTCGAGACCATTGAGAACTTGTAATTCTCCCAAGGTTGGGAGGAAAGTGTGAAAATCTCAAGAGGGAGCACAAGCGCCGTCAGATCGGCCAAAGAAGAAGATCTGGACCATTGGTTTCTACGTCTAGGAGGAGCTTAGGAGAAGCCTACAGAAGGGAGATATTGAGAGCCGTTGGATCTCATTCAACAATCTCGTCAACCGTCAGAATGGACATGAGTTGCACGAGGTTTACCATCGAGAAAAGCCAAGTTGAAATCCTGAAAGGAGGGTTGACTCATCGGGGTTTCACATATCGAGAATCCCGTGAGCCAATGCATTGCGACATTGAAAAGCTCGAAACCTCGATGAGTGGTAAGACTACGGTCACGGGGATAATGGTCATATGGGCTAGGAGCCTAGGCAGGAGAGCTAGTGCGTAAAGAGCACATAGGGATTCGAGGGATTGCGAATCTTGAGGACATACATGTTTCGACATTGTAAAGTCCGAAACCTCGATGAGGAGGTTTGGATGCGGTCATATAGGGGGAGGTCACATGGACCACGAGCTCAGCTGGAGGGCTAATTGAAGTTAGAGGCGTCAGATCTGAGTGCAGGGTCCGACCACTGTTGGATCAAGGAAAAGCTGCACGATCTTTAAAAAGTGCAAGGAGTAGAGGGCTCACAAATCTAGGAAGTAGGAGGACTGTCCATCTCAGGGGGTTATGTGGATCGTTGATCCGACTCCCTGTCGGGGTTTCAAGGATCGAGAGTTGGAGATGTCAAAGAATATTGACATCAAGAATCCCAAAATCGCGATGTGTGAAATCCCGACTGAACCTGAACCGTCAGATCAAGATGTGATCTAGACCATTGACCCCACTCACGTCAGTAGACCACGTCAGCTAGGAACACATGGCACAACCAGGTAATGACAAGTGTCAGACTGATTCAACATTTCAGACACATGTAAGTCACAAATCAGAGTGACACATGGAAGTATTCAACACGTGTCAATCCATGTGTGACGTCAATAGATGGACACCACGTCAGAGTTTCGAGGATCGCATTTTGGAAATGTCAAAGAAACATTGCAACAGGAATCCCGATTTCTCGATATGCAAAATCGCGACTCAAATCGCAGCTGTTGAATCAAGATCAAATCTAGACCATTGATTCCAGTCAATGGAGAGGCATTGGGGATCGAGAGTTAGACATGTCAAAGAAAATTGACATCAGGAATCCCAATATTGCGATAGGTGAAATCGCGATATAATCTGAACCGTTAGATCAAGTGTTGATTGGAGGGCTATTGATGCACGACATAGTGAAACTACTAGAAACCATTGATGGCATCTGCTAGAGAATTCAAAGAAACCCCTGTGTGATCGCCAGAGGAGATGAAGAGTCTCCAAGATTCGTCCAAGTGAAGGAAGACTATTTTTAGAAGGGATTGACAGATGGATGAGCATGGAAGCCTGTAACTAAAACAGTGAAGGTGAGCTCGACTGTCACAGAGAAGACGAAGAGTCCCAACTGCTAGAGAGGCTGAGGAATCTCAACATAACATCCAGTGATGTTGAACGCATGGGAAAACAGCTAGAGAAGATGAAGAGTTACAATGATGATCACGCAGAGCACTCGAGAGGTGGATGATCCACCAGATCTTTTAATGACTTATGGTTGAGTTTTAATTTTCCATGCGTTAATTAACCATTCGAGAAACTTAGTGAAGGAATGAGGAAAGAAGAGGAATTATGATAGACATATATACATTTGCAGATCTTAAATGAAAGAATAAACAACAAACCATAACACACATATTGATAACGGAGTTCGACACAACTTTGCCTATGTCTCTGGGCCTTTTCTCTGTGGGGGAGGCTTATTTATTTCTATTCAAAAGATAAAAAGTACATCGCTGCAATGCCAAATGGCTACAAGACTGATCTAGTCATGTTCTTCCAGATCTCTAGAACCATACAAAGAAAACGACACGCAAAACGGACGTCCGGAGCTCCCAGAAATGGTCTGACAACGTCTCCTCCTCAAAAGCTTCTCTGCCTCAAAATGGCTTTGGCTTGACTTATCCTCAGCATAATTCTACTCTGAATGCCCTCAATGCTATCCCCATGGCCTCAAACAGGCCTTGGTTATATATCCGGGAAGTTAGTTTCTCATCTCCAACTTCCTCCAAGAAGTTAGGCTCCAAAACTACCCAATAACTCCCCAAAAAAGATTAATTACATTAAAAATGGCTTAACAATAATTAAAAACCAACATTTGGTTATAAAAAAACCACTTTTAACTATAATATGGTTAAAATACGGGCTTTAGCCCCCCTTTTTTGGGTGCGCGCACCTTTACATGGTCATATGAGTTCATATGGCCTAGCGCTAGCCCAAAGGGCTAAGCGCTGGCCCTAACCTCCAGTCGGTGCTCGGTCACATGGTGTACACATAAGACCATGGGTTTTAAACACAAATCCCGCGCGCTGTTGTATAAATGGCATGGGAATATGTAATATTTATACGACCACAGGCCATGGTTTTACCCACGCCAACCGTAATAACACCCATGCAACATTTCAATGGGTCATGTTATGCAATAAAACCTCAGGCTATACATGTTCAAACTAAAACAAAATGTGCACGCGCTATGTTAAAATAGTGGTTATATGTGTTAAATGGTGCATGAACAAGGGCTAGGGCTAAGCCCCGACTCAGTCGTGGCCCAAACCATACCATAAAAAAACATAAATATAAAACTTGCCACTTACATAATAAGCAACGCACGGTGGCGCGCTGGCTAGCCACTCCTTGCCAAGTCGTTGCCAAAGGGGAAGGTCACTGGTTTGAACCTGGTCGACTACACCAAATTTTGATTAACCAAACAAAACCAATAAACCATTCATGGGGTGCCACGTGGCAGCCCATGATTGGGCCACGTGGCACCCAATCATTGACCAACAAAACTGCCATGTGTCGACATCTGATTCGACCATGCCAACCAACCAGATTCTGCCGCGTCACTTCACCATGTCAGTTTCCGTACCGTCCATTCACCTTGCCACGTCACTCGCCATATTGCCTAGTCACCTGCTGACATCACCCGTGCCACCCTTCTAGTGGTGACACATGTCACCTTGGGATTGGCCCAACTGTACGTCCAAAAGTCCAAAGCTGCCTACCATGTGTCACTACTCGAGGCTACCACATCACCTATATGGACCTGCCACATGTCATCTGTATGGACATGCCGTGTCAGCGTCCATACAGACTGTACAGACTGCACAGTCAACAATTTTTTTTTTTGCCTGTTTGACTTTTCGGACATAATGCAATATCTTCTCCATACGGATCCCGTTTGACAAAGTAAATATACCGCTAGAATCAGGAAGACAAGATGGACGCAATGGAATAGGTTTCATCGCATTCCGAGCACTTTCATTTTTGAGCATTTTTCAAGCCCTATCAGGCTTCTGGATCCGATTTCAGATCACACCTCCCCACAATAAGACCTTTTGGTCCCCAAAATGTTACTGACCACTCAACAAGCTTGGGATAGGCCACCTGGCTTGCTCTTTGTCTCTGAGCTAAAATGATTACATTAGTGGAAGCAAAATACACTGAAGTTGAGACATCCACTTCTGGCAGAACCAAGTGACTGGTTTCTTTCCTTCACGATGTTCCTCTTGCTTCATTGGTAATCGTTCCTCCTTCATGAGTACATGAAAAATCCTTTTGTCCTTCCTTGGATGAAGCTCCGGATTAAGCTTCCAACAACTAGCCTTTTGATGTCCACTCTTGTTGCAAAACGTGCAATGAGTTTTTGACATCCAGACCTATTTACCCTTCTCTTTCTTCCATTGTGGACTTGAGCCTTTATGTTGTGTTTCCTTCCTGGTCGACATAGGTTTCCTGTACAAAGTTTGTCTCTTCCAACACTTGGCAACACAATGCTTAGGTGAATGACAATAAGTACATGGATAAAGATTCCACAAGTTCTGGTTTACTTGATTATGCTTGTTATAATCAAAAGGAGAATTAATAAAAACATGACCATTATACCTTCCATGCTGGTCTTCACTTTTATTTGGAGATGACTGATCCATGTGGATATCGGTGGCCACCCACCTTTTTCGACTGGCTCAAAACAATTTTCTGGCAATTTTGGCAATTTACTATTTTTAGCAGGTTTTAACTTCTGGGGCCATTTTGAGGGCCTAAATGAAGGTTTTTTGAGATTGAGGTTCTCAATGATAGCCGAAGGCATGATTGAGCCCCCAAAATGAATCTCCTCAATGATACCTTTCCAACGAGCTATCACACGCCTAAAACGGAGATCGTATGCAAAAGTTACGACCCCGGGA
>ML785838.1:342211-377179 GCA_009831015.1 Picea engelmannii | reverse complement strand
CACCAACCATGAAATCATTAATTTAATTGAGCCAGAAGCCCTCTGCAGTTTAGTCTCATTTTCAAAATATTTATCACACTATCAACCTTCCTAATCTCTTAACTCAAAAAAAGTATGATGATCTTGGAAATCTTCTCTTAATGCTTTTTGAGCACAGAAACAAAATTGTAAAGAATCACAAGTAATCACTTACCCTCTTAAGTTTCGATAGACCAATTCGGTCTTAGTGGAGGTTAATCATCATCATCATCATCATCATCATGTAACATAAGACATTAAAATAATAATAATAAAAAAATAATAAAAAATAATAATAATTTATGTCGACTCCATTATATATATATATATATATATATATATATATAGAGAGAGAGAGAGAGGGGGGGGGGTCTTAGTACATGGAGTTGCTAATAATTACTTTAGTTTAGTTTGGTTATCTCTGCACTTGATAGATTCAGGGTTAATATGGATCTTATAATATCTCTGGGTGCAACCACAAGTTCGACCACTACCTCAAGGTGTCCCTATTGAATCTAACCCCTTTGGGTTGTATAATAATAATAATAATAATTTTTTACTTTCAATTGCTTAATAATAATAATAATAATAACAATAACAATACTATTTTAAGGTTCACCCAGAAAGACACCAAATTGGTGTATGAGACGGCCTTGTTTGTGGGAAGTTGGTGTATGAAATCCCTTGTTTGTGGCACAATAGAACCCCTCCACTTAATGATTTGAATTTATTTAATTGCAAAAGTATACCAAAGTGTATATATCCTACATTAATATGGGCAATGAAATATTTACAGTAGACATTAAAATGGGAATTGAAATATTTATAGCCGACATTAAGATGGACATTGAAATATTTTATTTATGCTCTACAATGAAATATTTTTTTAAAATATCAGATATCATATTCTTCTATTATGGCATCTTTCCATACCTGTTCTCCTATTACTTCTCTAGGACAAGGAGGCTCAACATCAATGAAGTAGCTTATGATGAAAAGATATCTTTGAATATCTCTTTTACTTTCTCAGGATGTGACTTGATTGGATTTTATGTTTCTCTACCTCTTGTAGAGTGAGTCTAGGTAGGCCTTTTATGCCCTACTACAATATCTTTGAACATATCAACTTGAGAAATTGAATCAACTTGGATAATGTTTGTCTCCCTCTAAACTACTGGAGGGGGAGAAGGTATTATCTTACTGTCAATCTTCATCTGAGATTCTCTAGTTTTGTTGGATAGGTATCTCTTCTTTTAAGGAAAATGTTTCTCCTTTCTCTTGCATAATAATCAATTAAATATGGTTTGGAATATCGTACCAGGGATAATGGTCCAAGTCTTTGAGGGATCCCATACTAGAGATTTATTCAAAAATGCACTCAAATATAAAAATTGCAATCAATTGATTTATCTGGCTTGTAGTCATGCTTTAGTTTTTAGAGGAAGTACTTCTCTCTCTTCTCTTCATTCTTTTGAGATGGGTCTAGATCAATGTCAATGATGGAAGCATATTGTATTCCCTTCTTCCTGGTTGGACAGTCTCTTGCATAGAGTCCATAATTGTCACATCTAAAGCACTGAATTTCTGAAATATCTCTTCTTTGATAACCTGGGTTTGATGAAGACTTTTCACCTTTAAATGTTTTCCCGAAATTTCTTTTGAATTTTCCTCCCTTCTTTGTATGAAGTGCAAGAGCATGATTTTCTTTTGAGGAATTCTCCACTCCTCTATTTCTAAGTCTAAGTTCATCTTGAGTACAATCTGTCCATAGACGATCGAAGGTTGGTAGAGCTTATCTTCCACTATTACTATGAAGGAAAGGCTCCCATGGTTTTGGAAGATTCTGGAGAGTGGTTAAGACATTTTCTCTATATGACATGATTTCCCCAATGGTCTTTAGTTGTTCTTTAATATCTTTTAGCTTCATAAATAAGATGGAAACTGAGTCACCCTTCGTCATATTGGTACTTTGAAGTTGGCTCTTTAAGGTAAGATCTCTTAGGGTGTTTTCACTTTCAAACATTCCTTATAAAGCTTCATACACATCATAGGCTATCTTTAGGTTGGCAATCCAAGGTAAGAAATAACCATGAATACAAAGATGCAGCAGAAATAACACTTTATTTCATTAATATCAAAGAACTGAAATTTGTTTACAGACAAAATAGAAATAAACTAGCTAGGGCGCTGGTAGCTTATCTTCGAGAAGAGATGTGGCAGCTATAGGGCTATGAAATATGTTTTTCCATGAGACTCAAAGGCCTATCTATTATTTATAAATAATGGAAACCCTAAACATCAAAAAAACCTAACCCTAGGAGATGAAATGCCAGAATATGGGCCTCATCGGGGTAAATTGGTACATCAATTTCCTGGGGTCATAACTTTGGCATACTATCTCTGTTTGACACATATGATACATCGTTAGAAATATCTATTTGAGGAATACAATAATTGGCCTAAAATATTAAGAGGTTATTTTCAGACCGGACAATGCCCAAAAAACGTCGTTTAGGGCCTCAAAACGACTCCGGAAGTTCAGGACCCGAAAAGCTGCCAAAAATAGTAAATTGTGCTACAATTAAGGAAACTGAAACACTGAAAAAACCAATGGTGGGGGTACAAGTGGAATAGGCGGGTGGACACCAATATCCACCTGGATCATTCCTCCCCCCTTAGGAAGCAATGGTCCCCATTGCGTTGAGTTCCTCCATGAGATGAGCAAACTTCTACTGAACTTGGTCTCTGGTGAGCCACTTGCCTTGGTGAAAGAGTTGGCATACTTTGAAAACTAGATATAGGTGGATCCTCTATTGTTGGGTGTTCTTGATATGTGTGTCCATAATACGATCAATTTTGGCTTGTTCCATGCAGTCTAGGTTTAACTCTGTTGGTGTGAGTTGTTCTTCCATGTCAGATGTGTCCAATAGAGGTGGAAAGTAAGGCCAAAGGCAGTCCACATTGAACACTAGGTGTAGACCAAGGAATGGTGGGATAATGAGATTGAAGTAATTTTCCCCTATATCCTTGGTGATGGTGTATGGCCCATATCAGAGCAGGAAAAGCTTGCGGTGGGGTCCAACAAGGTGTTCCTTATGCAAATGTAGCCACACTTTGTCACCCAACTGGAAGATGTGTTGCACCCGATGTTGATCATGTCGCTGCTTGTACTTAGCATTGGCTCTGTCCAATATGTCATGAAAATATTGGCGAATGTGATGAATGCTCTCAATGAAGTTGTTCATCTTTGCAGCTTCAGATTGGACATGAGTCGAATCAACCTGAGTACCTGCAAATGGTATGGCTACATCAATGGGAGATGGTGGCTGGAATCCCAAGCCCACCTAAAAGGGGTTGTGGTTAGTTGAGCTGTGGAGGGTCCAATTATAGATATTTTTTACATATGGGAGGCTCTCATTCAATGTGTGTGGATGCTTTGAGTTGTACATGCACAAAATGTGTACGATCATCCTGTTGATGGCCTATGTTTGGCCATCAATTTGGGGATGGAAATTTGTGGACTTGGTGAGCTTGGTGTCCAACATTGACCAGAGGCTGGACCAAAACGTACTGAGGAACCTGCTGTCCCAATCTGAGATGATAGACTATTGGATCCCAAAGTGTACCCACACTCTTTCAAAGAAGAGTTTAGCAGTTTCTTCTGCTGTGATATTCTTCTTGCATGCCACCATAATGTCCATCTTCGAGAATCTGTTGATGACCACGAAAACACAGTCGTTTCCATTCTTAGTAGAAGGAAGGCCCATCATGTAATCCATGGAGATGGATTCATAAGGTTGACTAGGGGTAGGCAACATAGTATAGAGGACTTTCTTCTTGATGGTCAGTTTGGCAATGACGCAGGCAATGCAAGATCTAATGTACTTCCCAACATCCTGTCGAAGGTTTGGCCAATAGAAATACTTTTGTAGTACTTCCACAGTTTTCTCGACCCTTAAATGCACAGTGAACCGACTATAGTGCGCTTCCAAAATCATCTTGGCACGCTTGCTTGAAGGAACACAAAGATGTCCCAGGTGACATAGTAGTGCATCTTGGAGGTGAAAATTTGGAACTCGGTTACCCTCCAAGAGCATCTTGTATGTGTGGCCAAAATCTAGATCGCTCTTGTAGATAAGCGACCAATCATAAGTCTCTTTCCCACAAGAGTTGAGCACGGTAATTATTGCCACAATCGGTGGTCGGATGAGGCAGTCTGCAACATTATTGGTGTTTCCCTTCTTGTACTTGATGTTCAAATGAAACTGTTGCAAATATGTGGACCACTTCTGATGGCAGTCATTCTGCAACTTCCCCTGTGTCTACATGAACTGTAGGGGTTGGTGGTCTGTGTGGATGATCGTTTCCTTCCCAAAAATGTAATTCTTTGACTATCGGCAAGCCTACACAATGGAATACATTTCTTTGTCATAAGTGGAATACTTTCAGACTGTTTCGGAAAGTGTCTCACTGTGATATTCCACTGGATGCCCCTGTTGAGTAAGAACTTCCCCAATAACATAGTTAGAGGTATCTGTCTCAATCTCAAATGGTTGTTTCAAGTCTGGTAATGTGAGCACTGGGGCACAACAGAGGTGATGTTTCAATTCTGGGAACACATTTGGTTGAGATTCTGACCAAAAGAATTTTACTTTTGCTCCTCCCTTGGTGACTTGACTCAAGGGCCAAGTGATATGAGAGAATCCCAACACGAGCCTGCGGTAGAAATTAGCAAGACTCAGAAAGATGTGAATCTCTATTAAAGTGGTTGGGGCTGGCCAATCCCAGATGACTTGGATCTTGGTTGGATCCACATGCACCCCACGCTCATCAATAATGTATCCCAGATACTGAAACCAGGTCATGCCAAAAGTGCACTTCTCCAAATTGGCACACAACTTCTGTTTCCGCAATGTTTGGAGGACATGTCGGATGTGGCAGAGGTGCTCTTCCCAAGTTTGGTTGAAGATCAAGATGTCATCCAAGTAAACTACTACAAATGAGTTGGTGAATGGACACAATATGTTGTCCGTCAGCCTCATGAAGGTTGCGGGAGAATTTGTCAACCTGAAAGACATGACCAACCATTCAAAAATGCCTTCCTTATCTTTGAAAGCAGTCTTCAACACATCAGATGGTTCAATTGGTACCTGGTGATACCTGGAATTCAAGTCGATATTGCTGAAATATTTCACCCCTTTGAGTTGGTCCAGAAGGTCATCAATCCGTGGGATCAGGTACCTATTCTAGACAATGATCTTGTTCAACGCCCGATAGTCAATACAGAGTCTCCAAGTCCCATCCTTCTTATGCACTAGCATGATAGAGCTCCCACAGGGAAATGAAAGTGGTCGAATGTTACCTTTCTGTAACATCTCCTGAATCTGTCGCTTGATTTCATCAATCTCTAGAACAGAGTGTTGATAGATCAATCCATTGGGCAACGACGTACTTGGGGTCAAATGGATGGGGTGCTTGACCTGACAATGAAGAGGCACCCCTGCGGGTGAGGTGAAGATGTCCCGATACTCCTCCACGACCTTTTCCATTCATTTTTGTCATGCGGAAGAGCATTGTCTGGAGGTCATGGACATAGTCATCTTCTTTCCATGAGGGCAGATCATCAGGAAAATAAATTTCCCGATTTTGGAAATGAGCTTACTGCATTGTTTTTCAGTAACCAAAGAGATAACGGCATGCGGTGGTACCTCTGGTATCCTGTACAACTTATTTCCCAAAGTAACAATAATAGTGTGAGGCCAAGACTCATACACAACATGTCACTTCCACAAGTATGGCTGGCCTAATAATACATCACAAACATCAAGAGGCGAAATACCACATAATACCTCACTGGTGAAGGGATTGATGTTGTAGGTAAGGATACATTGTTGGCTAACGCGTAGATCCCGTCCTTGGTGAAGCCACCCGATGGTGTATGAATGTGGGTATGTTGTGGTTGGCAAGCCCAACCCCTTCATGAAATCTACTGAAATGAGGTTCTTTTGGCTCTCGTTGTCGATGATGAACTGTAGTGGGGAACCCTTTACCCACATCTAGGAGTGGAAGAGACGCTCCTCCTCTGGATCTTCTGGTTCTTCCTTTTGGATCTTCGTGGTGGAAATGGTGGCATTGGGATCCACATTGATAATCTTCTTCCCTCTGTCATTCCCCTTCTCAGGTTCTAATTTAGTGTTGGAGCATACATCTGAATCAAAATCCCTCATATCGGCCACCTGTGATTGTTTGGCCTAACACTCACTTGTGTTGTGAGTGGAGCTCTTATGGAACTTACACCACTTTCCCGTGTCCTTCTTCGGCTTTGTGGTGTTGTTCTTTGCTTGCAGATTTGGAAAGTTGTATTGAGCTTCCATGCCTTGGCTTTGTCCCTTGTTCTGCAAATTTGGGGCACCTTTCACTTGCTTTTGATTCGCAGATCCAAAGTCTCGCTTCTTCTATTTGAATTTTTTCTCAATCTTGGTAGCATTTTGATATGCTGTACCAAGTGAGGAGATGTCAAGGAACTCCAATTCCTCTTGAATGTATCTATGTATACAACTGCGGTACTTCAACACCAAATGTTTCTCTGAATCTTTGATACCCAACTTTGTGTGCAGGGTATGGAATAGATTAGTCAACTCATGCACATCTTGATCCCTTTGCTTCCACAACGTAGTCCATTATATGTACTTGTCCTCATAGCTCCCCATGGGATAATATTGTTCCTTGATGCTGTCTCAAAAATAATTCCAAGTGGGTATGACCGAGAACACGGAGGGTCCCTCCTCATCCTTTTTCTCACAGTAGGTTTCCCACCAGTCCTTGACATGGGGGGCGACTTTGAGCAATGAAAAAATAATCTTCTCCCGGTCGAAAAACTCATGAACTGATAAATATCCTTCTAATAGATTCAACCATGTATCTATGAAATTTTCATCTATTTGACCATCAAATATGAGAATTCCAAAGTTTACTTGTACCTTAAAAGGGGTTGTGCCTCTAGAGTGGTTCTTGGACGTAGATGCGCCACCAATGGGAAAGCATTGAAGGATCTGGGAAAAGGTATCCATCATCACATTCCTTTGTTTTTCAAGGGCCTCCTCGAGAAATATTTTGATAGGATATCCTTCTCCCTCATCTTTCTTTTCATCCCCCATGGGTGGCCATCGGGGTTTGCGAGGATAATCTTGCAAAGGTTCAACCAGATCGAGCCCTAACTCCTTATACCTCAACCTCGTTGGGGACATGCAAAGAAGGATCGAGAAAGATCATACTGCTCTGATACCACTGATCCAGATTTGTGTAGGAACGCAACAAAATACACAAATTACCATGAATAGAAAGATGCAGTGGAAATAAAACTTCATTTAATTAATATCAAAGAACTGAAATTTGTTTACAGACAAAATAGAAATAAACTAGCTAGGGCACCGATAGATTATCTCTGAGAAGAGATGTGGCGGCTACAGGCCTTTGAACTCTATGTTGCCATGTGGATTGAAGGCCTATCTATTATTGAGAAACAATGGAAACCCTAAACATCCAAAAAACCTAACCCTAGGAGATGAAATCCCAGAATATGGGCCCAGTAGAGGTAAATTGGTACATCAATTTCCCAAGGTTGTAACTTTGGCATACTATCTTCGTTTGACGCATATGATACATTGTTAGAAAGATCTATCCGAGGAATACAATAGTTGGATTAAAATATCGTAAAGAAAATATTGGACCAGACAATGCCCAAAAAATGTCGTTTAGGGCCTCAAAATGGCTCCAAAAGTTCAGGACCTGAAAAGCTGCCAAAAATAGTAAATTGTGCTACAATTAAGGAAACTGAAACACTGAAAGAAACAATGGTGGGGGTCCAAGTGGAATAGGTAGGTGGACACCAATATCCACCTGGGTCAGGCTGGTAGGGTTTTAGTTACTACATCCAAGAGGTCATCTTCTTCAAGAGTGACTTGAAGCCTTGATTTCCAGGAGCTGACGTTGCTTGCTCCATCAAGCCTATCTTCTACTAATTCTCTGTTCTTCATTTGATTGTTTTCTTCAAATTCTTGCCAACTAGATTTTGAAAACCTAATGATTAGGTTGAATTTGCAAACTTTGGATTATATTGGACTTATGACTACCAACAATAAATTTGATAGTGTCACAGAGATGCTTGTTGATTTAGGAGAATGTTTCTCCAGGAACCCAAAATTAATATTCTGTAGGAAATTTCGGCACCCTAGAAACCCTAGGGCCAAAAATAAAAATTTCTCAAAATTTAATTTTGAGAGCTTCTCGAGATGCACTAGAAGAATATGTACTCTTATATTCCAAAATTAGTCCCAGCATCCAAGTATTAAGGGCTGAATCACCACTGAAAGGAAGTTCGTACAATTTTTTTTGGAAACCCTAGAGGGGTCATACAATTCTGCAAAAGGTGAGACGAGACTTGGTGGATTCTTGTGCAATGGGTTCTTTCAATACCTATGCTATGATACCATGTTGATTTTTTAATAGGATAGGTTAATCATGAAGTTCATTCCATTTTTATCATTTAACCATAACCATACATTTTATAGCAACCAAGATCACAAGAAGAAGCACCATGCACAAGAACACAAGAAGTATCTTGGGAAACTCTTCTCAACAAGGGAAGAAAACCCATCCAAATCCTTTGCTCTATTATTCAAGAGAGACACCTTCACCACCAAGATAAATCCTATAACATAAGAGGGTGCTCAAACCCTAGAACTCTAGTGCCCAAGAGAGGTGCACACTTTTCCCAAAGAAGTGTACTTGCTGAAATTTCCAAACTCACATGAAAGATATATTTCCACAATGGGGAATATTCCTTATATTAGACTTTTACTATCAACATAAGTGTTTATTGGAACAATAGGGCCGACCTCTCTAAGTTATATTATAATTAATATTAACCATAATAATTATCATTTACATTAATTAACAGTTACATTAAGTTGGGGCCAACTTGTACCCTTTACATTACAATTAGGGTTACAGGCAGGTCTGACTCTTGTACAATATAACAAAGGATCTGATACACCCCCTAGTTCTCATCCAATAGGGGCACATCCATAGGGATGTACATATCTCTAGATCACTGCATTACACAGAAGAACCATATCTTCACACATTCACTTATTCTGGTCCACATGCACATCCACTCTACAGATATTCTTTCCCACTACCTCACAGAGGAGAATCATCTGGAGTTTCTTATCAACTCTGCTGCTCAGAGGAGGCTAATACATCATATTCATTTATGTTCACATGACGATGCACCCAGTACTTTGGGATTTCACACGTTCACCTTGTGCTCAGCCACAGGCACGTCTAACTCAACAGATCACTTTTCCCATTGGATAATCATCTGGAGTTCTTATCAACTCTCGGAATGGAGGAGGTCATCTCTAGGTTCCAACTCCGTCTCGGGTAGGAGCCATGTACCCTTCTTACATGATTTCTCTCGGGTTTGTAAGCTGTTGAAAGACTCACATAGCTGCAATGATCCACATCTCACAGGTTTGTAAGTTGGAGAATGTCTCACATAGCTGCAATCATCAACACCAAATCAAGAAAGGAAAAATCAAGAAGAGCCATGCCAGAATCAAGAAAGGAAAAATCGAGAAATTCTATTGAATGATTAATTCCAACAACACAAGGGATTGTGGAGTTGAAAAAAGATGAGTTGGAAAGGAAGTTAATATTTTGTTGATTCCAGAAGGCTATGTGGACTGCAGGAAGATGAAAGAAGCGTGCAAGGCAGTTTGGTTAGTAGAATGAGTGGAGTAGAGAAGAAAGAGAAAAGGCTCCTAAGCAGAGAAAGTTATAAAAGGAAGCAAAAACATAAGAAATAGATTTATATGGTTAGATGAGGAGAGAGTCAGATTCTGACTCAGAGGGTTCATTGAGTTATTTCCTAGTGGGTCGATCTCACTCTAAGCCTGTGTAATGTTGTATTTCTTCTTAATATAAATCTGAGTCTGTCATATGTCTAGGTTATAAAGAGGATGCAAATTGCGTAGTGTTTTGTATTTTTGGGGATGTATATATAATGGATGTGAGACTTTGTTGCTGTCGAATATAGTTTTCCTACTATATGCTTGTGTTCAATGGAATGAAAGGAATAATAAAATTTCTATAGTTTTGATCTATTATGTGTCTAGCATGTGTTATTTGGATATGTGTGTGTATTGTTTTGCTTATTAATCACAATAAGTAGTCAAATATGGAATGTATCAATACCATCTCAGATGGATCCTGGCTTGTTTATCCTTTCATCCATTACACAATACCTTATTGGCTTTGTGATCCCCTCTGTGTCTTGGGTGAGACCTTCCTCGGCCTTGGATGAGGATTGATATGCCGATGATCTGAGGTTTTTGTTGGTCAATTTTAGATGAACCTTGGGTCTAAACTCCCCAACGTTAAGAAAGATGCACACAAGCATGAACAAAAATACAACAAATGGTTCACTTTCTAGGACCTGAAAGTCTTGTAGCGAATGTTGAAGGTAAGATATGAGGTGGTATCCATATTAGGAGGAAATTCAAGACTGGCTAACTGCAAAAGAGAATGAGTTTTCCCTACGAGAAACTCAGGGACTGAGAGTGAACTTCAATCGATGGAAATACAAGTATATCTACACTGATATGCATGAGATTTTATTTGTTTAATTTCTTTTTTATATTGTATGAATGGATGAAAAGGAAAATCGATACCAATTCTACCATATGATGTTTAGAATCAATGGTTTGGGATCAAGCTATGCTTGATAAATTGAAGGTGTTGGACAATAAGTGGAATTGGACCATTGATTTATGGTTTTCTCGAGTAAAGGAGGGCTATATTGTTGAGTTTGTTATAGAGTGCACCAATTATTTCAATGAGGATAAAAGAAAGTTCATAGAAGGTCCGAGGAAACAAATGATATAAGTAATTCCACTTTGGATAAAGATGTTGTTCGTGGAAAAAAGGATGATGTGCATGGATCCCAATAGAATGGATGAGTAAACTCCCCTGACACTAGGGGGGCAAACAAAGATGGGGAAAAATGAGAGAGGAGATGGATCCATTGAGGAGGTTCCATAAAGGATTGATATGAAGAAATGAATGGACCTAGAGGAGAAGAGGAGAAAAAGGGATGAGAGATACACAAGAATATTTGATCTAAGAAGAAAATCAAAACATAGAGGTGGAAAGGAGATATCCAGGGGTGGATGATGAAGGGTCGGGCCCACAATGGAGAGAAAAGAAACCAAACCAGGTGGTAGTGTGAAATATTATGTTATTCCATAGAGGAGAATAGATGAGGATAGGGTGTCTAGTGGGGATACTAATAGTAGTAGTAGTGGTGGTGGTGGTAGTAGTAAGGGTCTGGGTGATGAATTCCACACCCCTTGGTTTTTTCGAAGTGTCACAATGTTAGAAGAATATGAAGAGCATAGTAGTGGTGTGTTGATATGAGAGGAAGATGGAAGGCATAGTAGTGGTGCATAGATAAGAGGAAAATGAAGGCTCCCCTAGTGGTGGGGGAGACAAATTGGCGATAGTAGATGGTATTGCAAAGATGCAAGTGAGAAAGTATTTGATTCACCTCATAATAAATGGTAGAAGAAGATGGTATTACACCCCTTTGTACCACCCCCCTTGTGCATATTTAATAAATAAGAAATAACAATAGATAATGAAGTGATTGAAGTAGGAGAAGGAGTAGAAGCAGAAATAAGAGAAGAGATGAGTGAAGAAGAAGGTGAAACAAGTGCCACTTCACCTAGAAGAGTATCAGTAGCAAGAATTTTGACAACCAATAGTCATATTAGCGGACTTGGTTGGAAAGTGACATTGGAGAATCAGGATAACATCTTGAGGCTACTCATGTTCCATGGAATGGGTAAGGATGTTGAAAAACAACATTGGTTCCCATGGGAAGAAATCTAATCAGTGAAGAATATCATAGAAGAAGCAACAATGATCACGTAGTTGGAGAATACGTTCAGGGACAGAGCCTTGAAGTGGTACATGAAGTACAAGGCCACTACACCAATGTGATAGATGAGGTCCCTGACAAAGATCAAGCAGGATATGCTTAGGGAGTTCCAGAAATCTAAGTCATAGTCTTAATGTATCACAAAGATAAAGGAGATTAAAGATAAAGAAGGAGAAACTGTGTGTAATTATGACCAATGACTTAAGATTTTATTGGAGAGGCTAACATTCCAAATGTAGGATGTGCAAAAAAGAGAGTGGTTTATTTCAGGGTTGCTTACCCATATCCGAGTTCTTCTCACCTAGTAGAAGGTGATGACTCAGGAAGAGGCAGTAGAAATTGCAATGCACTTAGAAGCTATGCCAAGAGGGGCATATATGTTAGCGAGATTGTCGCAGGTGCAGTTGAAACTAGCCAACGTGACAATGCAATTACAAGATATGGAAAATATGAAGGTTGTGCACACACATGTATGGTGTAACATCTGTTGCTTTGAGGGGCATTGTAGGGATGGATGCCCTGTACTTCCAAATTATGTGGAAATGGGTGCACCAAGTCCATTTCCATCAAGACAGGAGGAATGGTGTGAGATATGTACATAGTGGGGCCATGCACCACCCCGCTTGCCAACTTTGAAAAAGTACCAAATGACAAACCATACTCTGTTTTGTGGGTTTTGTAAATATGTGGGGCATGATGTCAATAAATGTCACTCACTTTAGATGATGCAAGAGAATACCCGCAATGCATTCCGGCTACAGGAAGAGAAACATGGTGGTGATCATGGTAGTGCTAAAAGAGGTAGATACCAAAGAGACCCACGCAGTGAATATGGGTGCATTCATGGTTGAGGTTATGATGGAGGGGGAGGAATACCCCCCACTTGTTTCAATTGTGGAGAAATTGGTCATGTATCAAGTTTTTGTATGAAACTACACATGCTTTATGCATACTTCTACAGTCCCAAGAATGTCACCAAAGACTATCTTGACTTGTTGAAAAAGTGGGAAGGAAAGAAGTCCAATTGCAACATAGTGCATGCAAAGCCATGCATGAATAAAAAGGAGAATGAGGAGGTTGATGTCTAGGTAGTAACATGAGGAGGAACAAAGGCATACACAAACTTTGAGCATGGTGAAGGCTCAAGTTATAAGTCAGAAGGGAATATAAGGAAGGAAACACACCTAGATATAAAGTTTTATGCTTCCCAACAAAAACAATTTATGCGCGATGCATATAGAGATATGGAAGAAGAAAGGGAGCGTGAGGAGCTGCATTGCATGACTTATAGGTCACTTGAGGAGGCTGAGATATCATAATATGTGCAACATGTGATGAAAAGTTCGCTAGAGGAATATTAGATCCGTGTAGAGGTACAATGAGCGATGCAAAGGTCGTTGGAAGAGGCTCACGCTCGTGAAGAATTACAATGTGTGACATAATGATCTTTGGAGGAAGCTATCATGCGTGAAGAAATACAACATATGACAAAAGAATCACTGAAAAAATATCTCAAAAAGAATGAGTTGTGATGTGCTGAGAAGAAAGCGCATGAAGAACAATGCCTAGAATAATTGTAGCATGCAACACACACATAATCCTCGCATGACTTGGGTCATAAGGAATAACCTAAAGACCAAGTCAGTTATTTCTTGTGTTGCTATTTTTAATTGCTGAATGATCCAGAGGTTGCAAATAAGTTGGCATAGATGTTAGCTACCTACATGAGGGAACAAGGAGTGGAGGAAACCATATGATCTCCTCTGCCAGAAAGAGATGTATGTTAGGTCAAAAAAAAGTGCACTAGACGAGAGTTTAATATGAAAATAGAGCTAGGGGGCTATGACATGGTTGGAATCATTTTGGATATGGGTTCTGACATGAATATTTTTCCAAAGAAATCTTGGGAGCTGATGGGAAAACCAAAATTAGTATGGTCTCCCATACAAATACGGTTGGAAAATCAATACAACATCTACCCAACAGGATGACTGGAGTAAGTGGAAGTGAATATAGAAGAATTAAAAACAAAGTATGACTTTTAGGTCATAGAAATTATGGAAAAATTTGATCCATATCCTACATTACTTGGCATTGATTGAGCTTTTGATAATAATGCGTTGTTGAATTTAAAGAAAAGGAAGATGTCATTTCAAACATACACCCCACACGTGGTCGAACCTCTGGATCCATATGAAGGGGATATATACAATGAGCTAGTGGATGAAGATGTGTAGAGATCATCTATTAAAAACATCTATAAGATCATGGGGCAGAGGAAGGATTACATCAACCCCACTACAGATGGAGAATTAAGCTGGAGAAGTGTCAAGTCTTATGATATGGATTATGACATGGATTATGAGGATGCCATGGATAGGTGGAAAAACAAGCTATATAAGTGTCAACAAGGAGGTGTATCCATATCTTTGTAGAGGAGCAAGAGGAAGAATTTTCATCCTATCGGTACTATGGATCATAAATGGTGGACACATTTATTTCATGGATACAATGTGTTTCTGAGCATCATAGGGCTCACACTCTTGATATAGTACTCATAGGAATTCTTTTGAAATGGTGGGATGTGCATCGAGAACCTTATCATGAATGGGAAGTTGTCTAGGCATCCATGCGGTAAAGGCTCAACCTCGATATGGATATTCATCGATACATGTGTTCTTGTGAATGACGGTGGATAACCATGTCTCGACGTCAGACATGCCATAGATTTTTACATGACCCATGCAAGAGGATTTGAAATAAGGTTGTTCTCTCTATACCTAGGGTTTCCATAGTACATAACAAGGAGTCAAATGCACAATAAATAGTTTTGACTCGTCCCATCACAACTAACCTCATTGAGAAAATAGATGATGCCCATAAAAATG
This sequence comes from Picea engelmannii, assembly GCA_009831015.1. NCBI lineage: Eukaryota > Viridiplantae > Streptophyta > Pinopsida > Pinales > Pinaceae > Picea > Picea engelmannii. The sequence continues at coordinate 362,272 of ML785838.1, read as the reverse complement.
ACACAGTCAAGGATACTCAGTAGTTAAAACAAGTAGGATGGATACAGGTGAAGAGGCATTATGACCTACCAGGGATCTCTATGCTTAAGTAACCAATAGGCACCCATGCCAGGGGGCACGAGAAACATTTGTGACGCTCCCGAAGGATCATATGTGCACATGTATGAATATTTCCATGTCACACTTTAGGCATCGTGGTCCCAATATTCTCACACATTAAGATAATTAAATGTCTATTATATGTAACCTAAACAAAATATCATTAACAAGGTCCTCAAAAATAAATGCTATGACCTTCCTAGAGTTTCTTCACGTTTCACAGTAAAATTAGTCATCGTATGCCATTTAATGCACAAGGATTGATACATTTTCTGGATCACAAATGTCAGTGGTAGCGTTTCACACAACATCTGATCATTTATATGTTGATGGGACTACTGGATAGGATACATATAAATGAATTGGAAGATGGTGACAATTACTCCTGACACACCTCCTAGTTGTCTCGCAATACCCACTTGGTAACTTTCCCTTCTCAGACCTAATGCTAGCCAACTCAGTGCAATATTTTCTCAATCTATAAAAGAGTCCATAGTCTTAGTCGAAAGGGCATAGTAGCAGAAATGATGAATGGAAATACCAAACTCTTTACCTAGCCATAGATTTCACAAAAACTTGTTGAAATAATTCCCATGGCTTCATTAAGTAGACCACATGTCCAGAATCGATCCAAGGTGTCCGAAGACCAACAAAAAATAGAACCAAAATTACCTCGACATGTGATTTTCATGGGTTCGTAGATGGGGAGAGTGCAGGATGTCCAATTCATCGATTATAATGTCTGCAACCTTGAGCAGTTCCCCATATTTTCCTTCCACCATTATACCCACACCATTCACAACGTAGATGAAAAGTTGTCAGTACTCACACAAGAGTGGGCCCAACCTCTCAAAAAAGTATTCATTCTTCCTTTGATTGACTTCCCTCACTTTGGGAATAGTGATATTTTCACCTTGTTCATCCGCATGTTACTCACCCACCTACATGGTGGGTACTTGTGGCTGGGGGGAAGTATCTAGTCGATGAAGCAACAATTCGTCGCGTTACATACCTACCCATGCATGGAGATGAGCTAGAAAAAGGATTAGCCACTAAATATGATGCACAAATGAAATCTATGTCACATACAATACACGATGTGGTAGGCATGGGGTACTCATTTCAGAAATAATCACATGGCCGGTTTTCTTTGCCACATTGTTTATAGCCTGCAAAATCCTACTCAATTGTAAAAAGGAGGATTTCCCATTTGGGGTAGTTGTGTCAGTTGAACAGTGTGTCTCCAAGGTTGATATGGCATGGGATCAATATGTAATTAATGGATTCATTGATGATTTCTTAGATTCCCAAAACTCCGAAAAAAAGTTTCATTACAGTTGTATTCTACCGCTTCTTTCCATGGTCCTTTGGCAGCCTCCTTGAGGTTTTGAACGACCTTCTGGAAGTCAAAATTCCTATGAAGCTCCCCATTTCTCGCGTCTTCATGAGAGTAAGGATCCTAGCAACAACAAATCCAATGAAAATTTGTTTTAGAGTTGGTACGAACAACTCATCCTGTCAACTACTTCAGAAGAAAACATCCCAGGCACCCTCATGGACAAGTCTGATGGCTACCTTTTATTTGAATATACTTTCCATTACATGTTCATATATCCCAATGATGATTGGGGTACTGCAATGACACTCATTCCCTTCTTCATTACCGAAGAATACATCCAACAAGGTGTGGTCGAATGACTTGTACATCTCCAACCACTTCCTATTGAGGAGGAAGCTGATACTATAGAGATGTGAACTAAGCATAGTCAAGACTAAAAGAAGGTTGAAACCACATGGTAGTGAATGTAGTGCATGGTCCCCCAAGACAAGGGTTCCAATTCTGAAGGTGTCAACAAGCATTCTCCGGACCCCCATTCCACGAAGCCACAATTCTAATCCACTATGGTTGGGGCTAAGCGACAACAAGCCGACCCATCCATCCACAATACCATTCCTTCCACATAGCCAAGATCTATCCAGATGACTTCAGGCATCGCCACATTAATAGATTCCTTAAAATGCCATCTGTTACAACAAAAACAAGTGTATTCCAAGGCTATGCACAATGTTCACCATGTTTGTCGACAAATCAGGGGCACAACACTAGTACTAGACAACAGTTCGTGGCCACTGGATTCTATAATTAATTCAAGTTCCTCTTCTTGAGTCCTTAGAGTGGACCCCCCAACATTACTTATAGTAGATTCCAACCATGGTGGTATCCCATTGACATTGATTCCAACTCCATCGACACAAGATTGTGTTTCCACCCTGATATCTAAGTTAAGGAAGCACAACGACATAATGGACCAATCTCATGCATAGTTACAACTACAACACTAAGTAGACATCACTGCGCATAACCATACGTGTGAGAAATATCAAAAGGAAATTCAATATCACCAAGAATTATAGAGGAGGTATGAAACAAAAAGTGAAACACATATAGTCACCCATGCCCAACACACTGAGCTCATTACAACATTCATCGACCTTCTTGGAGTTGTGAATAACCTATATGCATAGATTCCCACTACTTCTACACAAGGGTGCAACATACCTTTGGGATTTAAACTCTTGAATGTAGAGGCCCACCTCTAGAATATAGAATCATAGCTCATTGCCCTTCATCCCCCAATCCACCAAGAAAATCCCACCGTGACTCAATTCCAACAAATCTTATGTCAGCCCAAGCAACTCTCCACGATAGCCAACGTTGGGTGGAATCATTCTCCAACATGGTCGACTACATATTCACCCTGTGGACCCATCTCCAAGTTCCCCCAAATGTATCTACAATTAAATGTCAGTTTCATGCAGTATAAGGGGAGGTCGCATAGAAGAAAATATATCTGGCTTCTTTTCCTCCCAGGGAGTGTGCCACTATGATGCTCGTAATTGCATAAAAAAAAAAGGAGATCATTGTAGCATAGGATGAGAAATAAAGTTTGTCAAAGATGATCATGTTTATGGCCAATAGGGCCTTGCACTTGTTTTCACAACTCTTCGAAGTGCATGTTGTTGCGGTCTTCTCATTGAGAAAATCCTCAAAACAGACCTAACAACCTCTCAGGTCACATCCACGGAAGCTGAGGTGACTATTCAACTTATACAATATATCTAGGGATACTTTAATGAGCTCAAGCACCACTTTAAGTAATTCATGCAGGAAATCAGAAGCATTGCGTTGTCTGTTAAGGCTGTAATTCCATGAGGCAGTTAGCTTGAGGGTGAGCCAAATAATAGTGGTGGGGGCCTATTAGCACCCAAAGTTTTGGGTTCATTTCACGCACACTCACAAATGAAGTTGTGTGGGATCATTACAAGTTTTGTGCATGCCTATTCCAGTTTTTCGTGCATTGAATCTAAATGCGCAAAGAATGACAATGACTGTGTGCTAGACTGAGTTTTTATATTGCGTGCCAAGCCTAGAAGTCTATCAAATGGGCGTTGATACCAGTTTTGATGTGCATCAGAAATAAAGAAGATGCATGCTAGAATCAAAAAATATATCATCGGGAAATCCTCTCGAATGATTACTGCCAACAACACAAGGGATCATGGAGATGACTAAAGATGAGTTGGCAAGGAATTTAATATTTCCCCAAGTCTAGAAGTCTATGTGGACTATAGGAAAACGATAGAAGCATGCAAGGCAATTTTGTCAGTAGAATGAGTGGAGAAGAGAAGAAAGAGACATAACTACTGAGAAGAGAAAGCTATAAAGGGAAGCAACGACATAAAAAATATAGTTATATGGTTAGAGGGGGAGAGAGTCAAACATTGTCTTAGAGGGTTCATCAAGTTATTGTCTAGTGGGTAGAGCTCATTCTGAGCCTGTGTAATGTTGTATTTCATCTTAATATAAATCTGAGTCTATCATATGTCTAGGTTCTAAAGAGGATGCACATTGTGTAGTGTGTTGAATTTATGGGGATTTATATATAATGGATGTGCGATTCTGTTATTGTTAAATACAGTTTCCTTACTGTATGTTTGTGTTCAATGGAATGAAAGGAATAACAAATTTGCGGCAATTCTGATATATTATGTGTCTAACATGTGTTATTTGGATATGTGTGTGTATTGTTTTACTTATTAATCAAAATAAGCAATCAGATATGGAATGTATGAATTCCATCCCAGATGGATCTTGGTTTGTTTATTCCTTCATCCCTGACACAAGACATTATGGTTTTTGTGATCCCCTCTGCATCTCAGGTGAGACCTTCCTCGACCTTGGTAGAGGATTGATATTCTAATGCTCTAAGGTTTCTGTTGGTCAACTCTAGACGAACCTTGGGTCTAAAATCCCCAACATTAAGAAGGGAGCACACAAGCATGAACAAAACACCAACATCATTATTTACGCTCACCCCACTTTATTTCACCTCAACTTGACCTTAGGAAAAACATATCCAAAATTAATCGCTTAAGGATTCCAACTCACTTTTTACCCCCAAAAAGTGCATTGCAATTGTATAAATCTCCCACAAAAGATACAAGGGCCCATAAAAAAATTGTTTCTTTACTGTTCCTACTTGAACTTTTTCAAAACATTGAAATAACAAAAAGTGGACATATCTAAACCATAAAAGTAGTTTTAATCTTGATATGGTCAAAAAATCATTATTTATGATGACCATGTCAAAGGGGTTTAACCACTATTTTTCTTATAAAAACTGAGAGATATCTCCATTCTCTATCATCCATATAAAAGTAAGTACATGCTATCGAAATTTTCTTGGAATTCAAGAGAACTCCTTTATCTTGATAGCATTTTACCATCATCCAAGCTACTTATATCCATATGAGAGTGGATCTACCAAACATTTGGGAATAAAAGGGCCCTCCTAAGGAGGAGGTCTTGGAACCACCTTCTTCAGATATCTTCTTCACAAGTGATATTGTACTTGGACTCCCATTGGTAATGGAAAAATTCTTTTATTTTTCATAATATTTCCATTCATGTTTTATTTGTTAAATGTTGTTTTTTTTTTATTTCCTTTCATGAATCATGCAAGCTTGATGATAAACTATCCAAGTAGAGTTAGAGTTTTTAGCTCTTATTTCCAATTTTTTTATATCTAGAACATAACCTCTAGATGGGAAAAGGAATTGTCAACCAGGTTGATGTGTGTTCCAAATCTTCCCATTGATGTATCTTTAGTCCGAGTAAGGTTTTTTCACTAAGAATATGAGGAATTATAGAGACCATAGACCAATTCTAAAAATAAAGGAAAACAAACGATAAAGTGTCTAGCTGCTCCGAGATATTAAACACATGAGATTTACAATCATAGAGGCATAATTCACCCCTATCCCGAATAGGGATAGACCTTGAGAAGTAGAGTTTGGAGGAAACAAAAATGAAATCTAAGCTATTGAGGTGGGAAGGACACATAAAGCTAATGCCAACAAAAAAAATACAGTAATTGGGAGGCTCCACCATTTAGGCTTAATGAATTTCCAATTTAGAATTCATTTATCATTGATCCAATGATAGAAGACCATGCTAATCACATCAATCCAAAGACAACCAGAAATAGAGTTCCATGGAGGGAAAATCAACATACTTTTGACCAATCTCGATTCCAACTGAGTATGTTATTCCCTAAACTAGAGTTGTCTCCCTCAATTCATTCCTAGTGTCTCTCCCTAGATAGAACATTGCTAATCCTAGAACATGGCTTGGGTTTAAATTGTTGTCGTCTTGTATTATCCATGATTATAGGGAATCTCATCAACCTAAGCTCATAATGGAGAAGACTAATATCTAGTTGGACTATGATTGAATGGAAACCCATTGTCCATCCACTAACATGAGGGATTATTAACCACCTTTTTCACGATATCTTTAGGGAGCTTCCAAGCACGTGGGAGATGTTTTGGAGTCACCCCTCATCTTGACACTTTGGGAGCATGTACAAGCACCGCATCTAGGTGGATAAAAAAACATTTTACTTAAGGTGACATTGAAATATTTTATTTATGGCCAATATTGAAATATCATTTTATTATTATTATTATTTTAATGCTACATTTCAAATCCATGTTGATCACAAAAGAAATTACATATCTCCCTCATATTGGGCTATATAATGTGCCTCTTGGCACAATAATAAATTTGGTACTTTCAATTCCAAAAGCTCTTCAATTTAGCAGTGAATACAGGCTTCCCTAAACCTAGGACTCAAAGTCTCATCGTACCTAATTTTAAAAGTGGAGATAAAAACAATCCCTCTAACTATAGGACCATTATGATTAGCCCCATTTTAGACAAGTTATATGGAATTATTTTGGTAAAGAATATTAGTGTATGGATAAAAAGTCACGAAAAAAGAACTACAAGCCTGGTCGGATTCAGGAGCTACCATTCAATTGTGACCACCTTTCCATGCTTATGATCATTTTGGAGGAGTCTCAGAATAATAAAACCAATATACTATGTTGTTTCATTAACTTTCGAAAATATTTTGACACCGTGCCCATGAATAATCTTTGGAATAGGTTAGAAGAGTTAAAAGTTCCTCTCGAGTTGAGAGATGTTGCGATAATAATTTACGAGAACATTATTTCCAAGTTTAGGAACACTAAAGAATGGTCGAAGAAATTAATTGTAATATAGGTGCTAAGCAAGGTTATCCCATGCCCCCTACCCCTTTTGGCATATACATTAATGAGTTAGAGGGTTGTTTGGAAGAAGCAAGTTGTATCAACCCAACTCTCATTGATATATTCATCATCCTTCTGCTTTACATTGATGATATTGTTCTTAAGGTAAGGAGTGTCTATGAACTTGACAAACAACTAAATACCATCTAGAATTTATGTTCTAGTACAAGTATGACTGTTAACATTGACAAAATAAAGGTTGTGATGATTAAATCCAAAAATATCACTTACGCTAATTTTTAATATGATAACAACTTGGAGGAAGTAAATTCATACAAATATATGAGATTAAATCTTTATCACAAGATTAATTGGAACTATAGCATTAACAAAAGGATAAATGGAGGTTGGAAAGTTTATTATGGACTTGAAAACAATTGTAAGTTAACAAACCTTGGGATATGAGATAAGAAGAAACTCCTCTTTGAGACTCTTGTCACTCTTGTTATATTATATAGTTCTGAAGTTCGGGGCTTCATTATCTCTAGAGAACTGTGGCGAAAGATATAGTAAATCCAAAAGTGTTTTATAATTTATAATCTCGAAACTAAAGGCAACACAGAGACTATCCTACCTCATCATAGAAGTGAGTCTTTCTCCCATTGAGAGAATGGATATGATTAGGTACCTAATGTACAAGAACAAGATAAACAATATGGAAGATAACACTTTCTAATATTTCTTCTAACTTTAGTCAAAACCAAGATGCCAAGAATGGGCCAAATCATTGGGGAATAAAGTAAGGGGTTTGCATACTAATAATATTATTACATATAAATTTAAGGATAAATTGTCATGTAATAAATAATTATAAGATAAATGAAAATTAAGATACTATAAGGAGGTGATCAACCTTAATCTAGAAAATCACAAGTATTTATGTAATTCTTTATGCTAATCATATATATATATATATATATATATATATATATATATATATATATATGATTATCATCCACTTACATCTATTAGACATTAAGAAAGAGAAGGAATTACTTGCTTTGAGTTAATTTTATTTATGTGATTTTCATATATATATTCCGAAAGAAATTGGAGGAAACCTTTCAAGTACTTAAACCCACTTGAGCTAACCCTTGGGGATTTATAAATTTAAGACCATGGAGATGGGTTTTGATCCACTTATGTGAGCACGAGTCATGAAATCATTAATTAAATTGAGCCAGAAGCACATTAGTCTCATTTTCAAAATATTTATCACACTATCAACCTTCCTAATCTCTTAACTCAACAAAAGTTTGATGATCTTGCAAATCTTCTCTTAATGCTTTTCTAGCACATAAACAAAATTGTAAAGAATCACAAGTAATCACTTACCCTCTTAAGGTCTCATAGACCAATTCGGTCTTACTGGACATTAATCATCATCATCATCATCATCATGTAATATAAGACATTAAAATAATAATAATAAAATTAAAAAAAAAAATTATGTCGGCTCCATTATATATAGAGAGAGAGAGAGAGAGAGAGAGAGAGAGAGGTCTTAGTACATGGAGTTGGTAATAATTACTTTAGTTTAGTTTGGTTATCTTTACACTTGATAGATCCGGGGTTAAGATGGATCTTATAATATCTCTGGGTGCAACCACAAGTTCGACCACTACCTCAAGACGCCCTTATTGAATCTAACCTCTTTGGGTTGTATATTAATAATAATAATAATTTTTTACTTTCAAATGATTAATAATAATAATAATAGCAATAACAATAATATTTTAAGGTTCACCCAGGAAGACACCAAATTGGTGTATACGACACCCTTGTTTGTGGGAAGTTGGTGTATGAAACTCCTTGTTTGTGGCACAATAAAACCCCTCCACTTAATGATTTGACTTTATTTGATTGGAAAAGTATACCCAAGTGTATATATCCTACATTAAGATGAGTATTAAAATATTTATAACAGACATTAAGATAGGCATTGAAATATTTATAGCCGACATTAAGATGGACATTAAAATATTTTATTTATGTTATAGAATGAAACATATTTTTAAAATATCATTGAATAGGAAATTAATTACCCATCTCCCTCCTAATATAATCTCTATAAATAAATGAAATACTTATGGTATCTAAATGAAATACTTATGGTATCTAAGAATACTGCCTCTCTGTCTCTGTGAAAAATCTGTTTCCGTCTGCGTGTGAAAAATATGTCTCCGTGTGAAAAATAAATGGAAAGTATTTTACAGAAGAAAACCCTAAAACAGAAATCTAAGGAAATTATTAAGAAACCCGAAGCAGTGAAAAAGCCGGACAATGGGACATCAACTGCAGCTAATAAATGCAGTACGTGTAACATCACTCAACTCCAATTCACTTTTTTAATTGATTGATTACGTTAGGGTTCTAATTTGTGTTCCATTATTACTTTTGTTTTTCCTCAGTCTGTCGCCTTTGCGCTGACCTTCTGCTGGGCGAAGTGATCACTTAATTGCCATGGCCGGCCGCTCTGACTGTGTGTCGAAGGCGCGCTGACTCCATGACACACTCTTTCCCACATTATGCTCGTCTCGAAAACCCCCGTATTCTTTCCAAGTCCCTCGTTTTATTCCACACCCCAGACCAAGGATACCCTGCGTATGATAGCCTCTCTCTGTGGGTTTACAGCGACAACGAAGGCACTCTGTTTAATCTCCCGGTACCTGCTATCCCTGATGAATTAAGAAGTGATGTAAAATTTGTGTGTGATGGCAATGAAGAGCGTATATATTCCTTCACTCCGGTCAATGAAAACAGCCAAAACATGTACGATATGAGAGTGGCGGATTTAAGGGAAGGAAACGTTCGGTGGAATAAACTCCCGCCATTGCCTGTCTTAATGGAGGGGCAACTGGTGTTTAGCTGTTCTTCATTTGACGATGGTGGGGATTGTACTACTTATCATATTGTATGGGTTCCAAGTGGCATAGACGAGCTCCAGAGAGAGGATTTCTCTGTGTGGACGCTCAACGCAAGAAACGATATAACAGAATGGCAACCTCAACTGGGTGCCTGTCCTGATCTAATCGATAAATTAACTGGCTTTGATTCGAAGAAGCAGACCCCGTTATATCTTGAGATTAACTTTCTGTCTGATGGTGGAGCTCAGGTTCTGAAATGTCTTTACAAGTTGTGTGACTACAACGAATATTGTACAGGTTACATAAACTATTTCGAATTGCCTGCGTTTTTGTTGATGCAGTTTCAGGACAGTGAGGATGACAGGCGCACCGAACAACGAATCACTACATCGACGTCTAACTGTGTTTTGTATCATATAAGTGCTTTTGAAGGTGTTCGTAAACGTGTGTCGGAATAGCACAACTGGAGCTCTGTTCCTGCACAATGAAAGTTCTGTCGAAAACAGTTTTGTATGGGTTCAAAGTGGCATCGACGAGCTCCAGAGAGAGGATTTCTCTGTGTGGACGCTCAACGAAAGAAACGACATAACAGAATGGCAACCTCAACTGGGTGCCTGTCCTGATCTAATCGATAAATTAACTGGCTTTGATTCGGAGAAGCAGACCCCGTTATATCTTGAGGTTAACTTTCTGTCGGATGGTGGAGCTCAGGTTCCGAAATGTCTTTACAAGATGTGTGACTACCGCGAATATTGTACAGGTTACATAAACTCTTTCGAATTGCCTGCGTTTTTGTTGATGCAGTTTCAGGACAGTGAGGATGACAGGCGTACCGAACAGCGAATCACTACGTCGACGTCTAACTGTGTTTTGTATCATATAAGTGCTTTTGAAGGAGAGGGTGTTCGTAAACTGAGCATTTACAAGCTTAAGTTGGATGGCAACAGCTCGAGGATTGAACGTGTGTCGGAATGGCACAACTGAAAGTTCTGTCGAAAACAGTTTGCAATGGGAGAAAAGGACGTTCAACATTGATCAGGTTGTGGATATCGACGCCATCAAGTTGGGGTCAAAGCGCGGTGTCTACGTATATGGATTAGAAGCAGTCGTTGTAGAAAGGTAGGTTTTTACACTAAACCTTACCATCCATAAAAGATGTGGATGTACAAACTTCTTTATAGTTAGAAATTAGAAATGATGATACCTGTGTGTGGTTGGTTTTTCTGTCAATTGATGATACCTGTGTGTGGTTGGTTTTTCTGTAAAAATATTCTGATGAATAAGAATATACTTGGCATGTTTCAAATGTTATTTTTGTAAATTGGTCAGGTTTTATAGTGGTACATGAAGCACAGTGTCAGTGTTGTGTTCATTGTTGATGAAAATATCCTAAATATTCTTATACAATATACTAGGTCTAACAGAAGTGAGATGATCTTTTCATAAAGAGACTCAATTATGCGGGCATATTTAACAATTCCAATCAAAACTTAAAAATATTCACAATCTGGGCAATAAATATTTTGTATTTCTATATTTATGTTTTTGTCACTTCACTTATTTTATCTATGTTTTTGTCACTTTACTTATTTTAGTTCATTATTTTTCTTATTTGTTTGCCACAATGTTTTGGAGTTCTATCATTTTGATTATTTGCCCTTTGAAAGCTATGCCATTTAATATCTTGTTTTTTTCTTTTGTTTATGTGATTCATTCTTGTATATTTGTTAACATGATTTTGTACTACCTTTTTATATTCTTTAAATTTCATTTTTATGAGGAGATATTAATATGTTTTGTTCAATATTACTTTAAGTGTATACTATAACTCTTAAACCTCATAATTTTTTCATTTGTTCATGTGATTTATTATTGTGTGTTTGTTAACATGTTCTTGCACCATTTTTTTTTTATAGTCTTTAAATTTCAGTTTTATGAGGAGACACTAATATATTTTGTTCAATATCACTTTAAAAGTATATCTCACAACAAAAAAGCAAAAATAATTCAATATAAAAGAATATTATTTGTTAGAGAAGTCAATATATGTCTTCATTTGTTCATGTGATTCATTATTGTGTATTTGTTAACATGTTCTTGCACTACCTTTCTATATTCTTTAAATTTCACTTTAATGAGGAGATATTAATATGTTTTGTTCAATATTACTTTAAGTGTATACTATAACTCTTAAACCTCATAATTTCTTCATTTGTTCATGTGATTCATTATTGTGTGTTTGTTAACATGTTCTTGCACCATTTTTTTTTATAGTCTTTAAATTTCAGTTTTATGAGGAGACACTAATATATTTTGTTCAATATCACTTTAAGAGTATATCCCACAACAAAAAAGCAAGAATAATTCAATATAAAGGAATATTATTTGTTAGAGAAGTCAATATATGTCTTCATTTGTTCATGTGATTCATTATTTGGTATTTGTTAACATGTTCTTGCACTACCTTTTTGTATTCTTTAAATTTCACTTTAATGAGGAGATATTAATATGTTTTGTTCAATATTACTTTAAGTGTATACTATAACTCTTAAACCTCATAATTTCTTCATTTGTTCATGTGATTCATTAGACAATAGCTATCAAAATTAAAGAACAAAATTTTATCATTGTATTTTGTAATTTCAGATATTATTTATAACCATAACAATTTCAAAAATAATCTCAATCTTATTGTTTAATTTACATTTGTATAGAAGTTATAATCACAATATAAGTAATAACTTAACCATAACAATTCCAAAAGTGATCTCAATCTTATTGTTTATTTTACATTTGTATAGAAGTTATAATCACAATATAAGTAATGACTTAACAATTAAATCTAAGCTTAAACTGAATAATTATTAAATAAAACATTAAATAGTATATATTCTCTTTATTCCAAAGTTTATATATAACTTTTATTAATAATATGGTTTCATTTCCTTAATTTATTAGATATTAAGTTATATGAATCTAGGTTATCTCTTAAATTTTTGAAATATACCTTGGAAAATGTAAATAGATGTGTAACTATATAGTATTGGAAATATATTTTAATGGAAATATTTAATAGAAATATACCTTAAAAATGTGATACAAGGAAAGTGTATATATGTTACTCGGAAAATGAAAAAATATCATTAGGTAATAATATTATGTAAAGAGAGTCTCAATTTTATTTTATTATTACACCTAAAAGTATCATGCCATTGAAAACATACCATGTAAATGGAAATTCATATAAGTTTAAAATTGAATGCATATTTTGTCTACAATATTTAATACAACTTGAGTGGGCCTAATGGTTAAGAACATGTGTTTCCTCTTAAAAGGTCGCGATTTCAAATCTAGAGGGGGTAGGGTATGCATACCTTCGTAGAATTTACCATTTCAAGAATATTAAGCCTTAACACCATCCATCATCTAGTAAACCTCAAAATAACCATGATATCTCATTCTTAGGATAAATATTTATTATGTAGTGCTTATGTGGTGGCTTAAGCCCTATTCATGGCTTATCAATCTAATAAACAATTTATGGCTTAATATCCTATATTTTTTCTCTAGACCATAGCTTGGGCTAGGACTACCATCTATGGAGTTCTAAACCTTGAAATGGCTACTTGCATGCAAGCTAAAGATTCCTTTTGTAGAGATTGTGTGGTGGCCTTGGACTCTGTGAAAATCTAAATAATCTAATTGTCCATATAGATAAATGTTTAGCCTAAGACCCTTTTTTTGTTTCTATAGATCTTGGCTTAGGAATTAAGAAATGTCTAAGGTGTGTTCAACCTAGAAATGGAAATGATATCATGCTCATGAGACACATATTACTTGTGTGGATATTTCTCTTGGGCCCACTCATGGCCCATCAACTTGATTAATGTTACATCCCAATACCATAGATTTAGGCCCTTGACCATGTCTTGGGAGTATTTGGTAAAAATAGGGGATATTTAATAAAAATAGGTATTTTTCTAATTGGAAATATGTATTGGAAAGGGGGTTTGATAAAAGAATTTTGTGAGGTATTTAAGAATAAACAAACAAACATAAAGGAAATTAGAGGCCTTCTTTAATATCCCACAAACAAACATAAAGGAAAAATGACTTAGTTTATTATGCAGAAAAACATTGCAGAAAAACACCAATGGAACAATAGAAATATAGAGAACCACAACCAAAAAAGATACCTTTATTGATAGGAAGAAATGTTCACTTGCGTCTTTGAGGGGGCAACCTCCAACATAGAAACACTCTATTACAATAATTCTCAAGACAAATATTTCTTATGCATCCTACTCTTATTTATACTAATTCTATATTCTAAAGAACATTCTATAGAAATATCTTTCTAGAAGTGGAAGCTTCTATGAAGTCTTCTTACATTGACTTGTTCACATTTATTAAATAGGCCTTATTAACTAATGCCAAACTTTATTAAATAGAAAATATATTATTCTACCTAATTGAGGGGTTAGGGAGGTTATGTCCCTAACATTCCATCCCCTTGAAGAAAAACCTTGTCCTCAAGGCTTGAGGTGAGGAAACTATTGCAGAATGGTGTGTTGAACTAACACTTCCTTGATGGTGCGTTGACGGAGGTGACGCTCTCGTTGGTCCAAGAATGCCTATGGATACAACCAAATGGAACCTTATTAATCCAACTTAGGAAGGCTGGTTGAGGTTGGCACTTAGTTCCAATCACATTCTTTAAGTATGAGACATGAAAAAAAATATGGATCTTAGAATTACTGGGAAGAGATAACTAGTAGGCCACATGCCCCACTTGTTTGAGAATGATATAAGGACAATAAAATTTGGGAGCAAGTTTCTGACAATGTTTAACTTGAGTGAAGTCTTCTTATAAGGTTGCAGACAAAGAAACACCTTGTCCCCTTCAAAGAATTGACGTTTGAAATGACCTCGATCTACTTGTTGCTTCGTGGAATTATGAGCCATGGAAAAATTTTCTTTCAAGCTACAGAGAATGGCCTCTGAGATTGTAAGAATTTTTTCAACCTCTTGAACCTTCGAGAAGCCTAACATGTACGAGAGAACCAATGGTGGATTTTGTCTACAAAATGCTTCAAAAAGAGTCATGTGAGTAGTTGAATGGTAAGAGGTGTTTTACCGCCACTCAACTAGGGTTAACCACTGATCCTAATGATTTTTTCTATCAAATGAAAAACATTGCAGATACATTTCTAAATACTTGTTCAAAAATTCCATTTGGACATTAGTCTTGGGATGATAGGAGGTGCTGAGATGTAATTGGGTTCCCTGGAGCCTAAACAATTATTGCTAAAAATTACTAGTGAAATTTGGATCTCTCTTAGAGACAATAGAATGAGGCATGCCATGAAGTTTGAATATATTATCCATGAAAATTTGAGCTATTGTGGATGTGGTGAATGGGTATTGAAGAGCACATAAATGACCATATTTGGAAATATGATTGACTGCCACCATGATGAATGAATTATTGATCGATTAGGTAATCCAATAATGAAACCTGTAATGATCCCAAGCCATTATGCAAGGATCATCACTGTTTTGGTGTCTTTTTAAACTTTTTCTGAGTGAGGTATTTCGTCAAACACTTTGTTGAATTACTTGTTTAGGTGTGTTTATATGAAGGTTTACAACAAATAACAAGAATAGACAACCATGGAACATACCTCAACCATATGCAATAAGATAGACAAGCCAAAACATATAAATTCTTCTTTATTCATAAAATAGAGAAACCTGCTACAATGAAGATGCCAATTTGGAATGCTCAACAAATGGCCAAGAAGATAGAAAATAGATAAGATATGCTACAAAATTCTCCCGCTAAAAAAAAAGATGCCTCCAAAGGATGAATAAGAAATGAAGCTCAATACAAGCAGATATGAATGCCAAACTCTCTAGCTAAAGAATGCCACGCTCCAATAAAAGGTTGAAACCCTCAATAACTCAGCCCTGCTGCCAAACGTGTCCAATCACCCTAAGAAATATGCCAACTGATAGATCGGGTGATGGTAAGAACAACCCAGGTGACCGAATCTCCAAGATCCCTCTCAATCTCTGTAGATTTGAAATCACCCACTGAATGGTGCACCCCACTAGATGACTAAAACCCTAGATAATTTGGCCCTGTTGAAGGAGGCCTCTAAATGCTCTGAAACTCTCCAGAAATATAGATCGGGACACTGCAAATCACTAGGTGAAGTTTCAGGGTCAGATCTGAAGTGTAACCCCTCTAAACGGACTAGATCTGGATCTAAAAAATGCCCTCCTCCTTTTCAATTCACCCCACTGCTCAAGAAATAATCTGAGCCATAAAACTATCTCATAAAGAACTAGATCTAATGTCCAAGGCCCTGCAATGAAAACCCAAGTTATAGAATCCTCAACGGCCCTGCCAATCTCCTACAACGAATCTCTCTCCAAAGATGGTGCGCCCCTCTTGCTGGAATTCCTCAACTGGTGTGCCCTCTCTCTATCTGCACATGAAACTGATGTAGAATCCTCCTGCAACTAAGTAGATATGGAACTAGAATGGTGTGGGAGAGTATTGCATCTACGAGACCAATCTTGGGACAAGATAGGTGGAATCTTTCACCATCGAATCGTCCTCTAGGGTTTGTTATGTCAAAACCCTGAAAACCCCCAAGAGATGGGCTCACTAGCTAAAGCCAGATATCAAAATAAGATCATACATGAATGAATGAGAAGAGGCCCCTACCTTTCCTTTATACTTTTGGCTCACCTTGTCCCTCCAAAGTGACTTTCATTTTATTAATAATTAATTAATTAATTAAATCACTTTAATTAATTAATTAACCTTTTTACCTTTGAAAATCTCCTTATCTCTCCTTGTGGCTTCCCTGGCCACTGAAAGTCACTTCTAGCCATACCATCCTGTAGTTTTGATCCTCCCGATTCCAATGAGCTATTGCACTGAGAGGTTCCTCCAGGTAATGTGCCCAAAATGACCTCTTCGGTGATTTCAATTAACTTATAGCTCAAAATAGTCAAAATCATGGAAATCGTCGAAATGCAACGAAACCAAATCCAACCTATGAAGAATGGCTCATAATGATGGGATATGATGATCAATCCAAGATGGACCCCACAATGCCTCTCAAATACCCTTGTACTTGCTATAACATCGATCTGGCTACTCTGGTCATCATAAATCTCTGCACTATGATGTTGTCCCAAAGTGGGGACATTACAGTCCTCCCTGCTAGAAAATTGCTTTTCCTCGAGCAATACCCAAATCCCTCCAAGTAAAATACCAAGATCCCATGTCACCTGTGGGATACATAGTAGAACCTATCCAACGATGAACAATAGTACACTCCACCCCCTGGATCCCATATCAGGAAGTGAACTGTAATACTTTGTGAAGAACAGTCCTAGAAGATATCAACCCTGTGAACCTCCTACACCTAACCCATGGCCTCATCTCGGAATGAGTCCATCCTCTAAATATTGACCAAGATCCACATAGCCTCCATCAACTGCACATGTTGATGCCCGACTGAGGTGATGCAAGACCTCTGTGAGGCACCCACAATTGATGTGCTCCTCTCAACACTGAAGATCAATGGAAAGTTAAAGTAACTTTCCCCTGCCATGGTCCATTCTCCCCTGTTGGTCAATGAACTGCTCAATCCTGCAATCCCTGGGTCCCATGCTAACCTCTTTTGAAGATCCTCATGTTGACACTGCACTACTCTGACCATGACTGTCTTCCCCCTTAATACATCCTGAACCCTCCTCTCCTGGGTCCTCCAGCTAAAATACCTGTGACCATTGGACCTGCTGTCCAGAAACTGTATCTGTATAGGCATCTCTTTAGAAGAAGTACCTATCCAGACCTCTCCATGTCCTATCATGATGGCCAAGTGGAAGAAAAGGTCTTTCCCCATAGGACAAGTACCTGAAGACCCACTCCAAACCAAACCAAGGTGGAGTGTGTGGCTCTCTAGTGCAACCTGGGTCAACATGAACATCGTGCTAACAAAACGGACTCCTGGGTCCCATGGAAAACTTGGAAGTTTATCACTTCCAATCTCCTCTAACTTCTCCTATGTGAGACTAATCACTGTCAAAATCCCTATGTCCTCATATGCTATCCTCCTCATGCTGCTATCAATGATAAACATGTTGGAAAAGGGTAACAAACATATCTGTAGCTGACTGTAGGACTAGAAGGCATCACAGGCTTTGGTCAATCCCAAGGATTCAACCAAAAGCTCGTCCATCAGTATCCATGATAATTGCTCGCCTATAGTCATCACTAAACCCCAATCATCAGGTACAATCGGAAGCCACTCCTCCAATCGCTGGTAAACCACTCTCCATATCCCATCACCCAGACAACTGCTGAAATGATGAAGGTGATATCTCATAACTAGGTGTTGTTGCAAAGGAGTGATATCTTCATGCTCCCCTAGGTGTCTCTCCTCCCTGCAAGGCACTATACCCCTTTGAATGCCACCATACATCTCGACATGACTATGTGAACTATCCCTCATCATCGTATGCTCCGGCATACTCATGTCGTCTCCTGCAAACTCATGCTGCATCATAGATCCGGGGTATGCTGCTGGATCAACCTCTACATGGAGGTCAACTTCTCTCAGAACAAAAATGGAAGTGTCCTCCATCAACTGGGGCTCCTTTGCTAGACCACCAACATCCTCTAACCATGTGACTAACTGATACATCTGAGTATCCACTAAGACAGATGAAGTGGATCTCTGGTGGATCTCTTCAGGAGACTCATATGTCCTAGACTCTGATTCTTGAAGGGCAGTCTGTGTGCCTCTCAAGAATCCTCGAGTTCTCTCCAACTCCTGAGTGAGTCGGTACACCTCTAACTCCTGCTCCCTCAGAGGCTCATGATACATCTCACCAACCCTCAGTAGATAATCCCTGTCTGTCAACAACTGCTCGTAGTCAATCCTCATCACAGATACTCTCCCCCGGAGAGTGTGAAAATCATCCATGGAAAATCCTCCATCTGAGCTACCCTGTGCCACTGATACTCTCCAACAATAATCTTCCATCACTACATGCATGTCATGAATACGTCCAGTGGCTGCGTTGATCATAGCCTCACTAACTCTCAACTGTTCCGCCAAGTGGTGTGACTCCTGATCATGGTCATACTGAGGTGCCATCTCAGACCCCTCACTGCTAGTGTTAGTCCTTCTAGTGCCAACTCTAGAATCCCCCAAAAAACCCTCTTCATAAGATAACATGCTCAACTACCCACTGTCTACAGTGCTGCTGGGTACTCGTGTATGCCACTGCATCCCCTCACTAGATGCCATCTCCCCCTGACTCACATTGTATCCTGTATGAGCAGCTATATCCTCCTGTGCACTCAACCTGCTACTATCATCTACGCCTGGATCCCATATAGATGTATCCAGACACCTGCTATGGTCATCCTGACTGCTGAAAAGTGCATCCTCATCAATGCAGGCTGATCCTGGAAGTAAGTGCTCCATCACCCTATCAGCCTCTGCAATCTTCTCAACCAACAGAGTCTCCAATAGTTGTGACTCCATCTCCTCAGGTTGATCTGTATGTGTAAGGTCTCGTGTTTGTACTCCCTGTACCTCCTCCTAGATCTGTGGGTCTACCTGTCCATGGTGTGCATCCCTCACACTAGGCTCATCCATCATACCTAATGTGCCACTGATCTCCTCATGTGAAGTGGCTATCCTAGGTATCTGAACAGGTGATAGATGTGTCACGGCCCGCATAGAAAGATCATCATCTCTAGCTTCTAACACGTGTGACTCCTCACTAGTTTCACCACTCTGTTGAGGTGTAAGGTCATCAATGGTATGTGACATGTCTGCTGAGACACTGGGGCTATCGTCCTGTCCATCCAGTTGCCTATCCACTACACAAGGGTCACCCTCCTCCTCAAGCGTGCAAGCATCACTAGCCTCTGTGCAAGAGTCATCATCACTATCCTCTGAGGTAAAGTCACTATCACTAACCTCTGTGCAAGAGTCACTGTCATCATCCGACTGCTCTGAATCCACATCTATCACTCCATCCTCACACACCTCACCCTCACTGTCATGACATGCCTCAATAATGTGCTCCTGATCTTTACCCCTGCATGTATGATCTAGTTCCCATGGTCCCTTGCAACTGTGGCAAGGTTGCATGCTCCTACTGGGAGTGGGGTTTCTCTTTTCTTCCCACCATATAGCTGCTTCTTTCTTCTTTTCACCTGCTATGATCATCCCCTATAATATATCCCATTTGCTCCAATGGGGATTTCTAAAGGCTGCATATTGTAGGAAGGTTATTGTAGCCTTAGTTTCCTTGCTAAGGCCGTCATACATGATCTCCAACCATGGTATCTCAAAGGCTATCTTATCCACTTCTTTCC
>ML785838.1:301659-342010 GCA_009831015.1 Picea engelmannii | reverse complement strand
TACAACAAATAACAAGAATAGACAACCATGGAACATACCTCAACCATATGCAATAAGATAGACAAGCCAAAACATATCAATTCTTCTTTATTCATAAAATAGAGAAACCTGCTACAATGAAGATGTCGATCTGGAATGCTCAACATATGGCCAAGAAGATAGACAATAGATAAGAGATGCTACAAAATGCTCCTGCTAAAACAAAATATGCCTCCAAAGGCTGAATAAGAAATGAAGCTCAATACAAGCAGATTTGAATGCTAAACTCTCTAGCTGAAGAATGCCATGCTCCAATAAAAGGCTGAAACCCTCAATAACTTGGCCCTGCTTCCAAAAGTGTCCAATCACCCTAATAAATATGCCAACTGATAGATCGGGTGATGTTAAGAACAACCCAGGTGACCGAATCTCCAAGATCCCTCTCAATCTCTGTAGATCTGAAATCCCCCACTGAATGGTGCACCCCACTAGATGACTAAAACCCTAGATAATTTGGACCTGCTGAAGGAGGCCTCCAAATGCTCTAAAAATCTCCAGAAATATAGATCAGGACACTGCAAATCACTAGGTGAAGTCTCAGGGTCAGATCTGAAGTGTAACCCCTCCAAACGGACTAGATCTGGATCTCAAAAACGCCCTCCTCCTCTTCAATTCGCCCCACTGCTCAAGAAATAATCTGAGCCATAAAACTATATCAGAAAGCACTAGATCTGATGTCCAAGGCCCTGCAATGAAAACCCAAGTGATAGAATCCTCAACGGCCTTGCCAATCTCCTACAACGAATCTCTCTCCAAAGATGGTGTGCCCCTCTTGCTGGAATCCCTCAACTGGTGTGCCCTCTCTCTATCTGCACATGAAATTGATGTAGAATCCTCCTGCAACTGAGTAGATCTAGAACTAGAATGGTGTGGGAGAGTATTGCATCTCTAAGACCAATCTTGGGACAAGATAGGTGGAATGTTTCACCACCGAATCATCCTCTAGGGTTTGTTATCTCAAAACCCTCAAAACCCCCAAGAGATGGGCTCACTAGCTAAAGCCATATATCAAAATAAGATCATACATGAATGAATGAGAAGAGGCCCTTGCCTTTCCTTTATACTTTTGGCTCAGCTTGTCCCTTCAAGGTGACTTTCATTTTATTAATATTTAATTAATTAATTAAATCACTTTAATTAATTAATTAACCTTTTGCGTTTGAAAAGCTCCTTATCTCTCCTTGTGGCTTCCCTGGCCACTGAAAGTCACTTCTAGCCATCCCATCCTGTAGTTTTTCTTCTCCTGATTCCAATGAGCTATTACACTGAGAGGTTCCTCCAAGTAATGTGCCCAAAATGACCTCTTCGGTGATTTCAATTAACTTATAGCTCAAAATAGTCAAAATCATGGAAATAGTCGGAATGCAACGAAACCAAAGCCAACATGTGCAGAATGGATCATAATGATGGGATATGATGATCAATCCAAGATGGGCCCCACAATTCCTCTCAAATACCCTTGTACTTGCTATAACATCCATCTGGCTGCTCTGGTCATCATAAATATCTGCACTGTGATGATGTCCCAAAGTGTGGACATTACAAAACCCATAGAAATATCCCTCCAAATAACAAGGGGAATCAGAAGTGATTGGAGTGTGCATGGGGATTTGAATGTTTCTCCCTTGTTGTGTCGATATAAATCACATTCAAACACAAATGCGCAGACATCCTGTTTCATACCATCCCAGAAAAAATAGTGTTTGATCCTTTCATAGGTTTTGGTAAATTATGAATGCCTAGCTGTGGATGAAGCATCAAGCTCAAAAAGCAGTGTGTATTTAAGTTGTGACTATTTTCTCAAATACAAATGACCATTGTAGTGGAGCTCTTCATTATTCCAAGAGTACCCTGCAGAAGTTGGAGAATGATGTTGCAATTGTTGGATCAATGAGAGAGTTTGGGGTCTTGCATCCATTCCTGGAAAAACAATTGGATCCAATCTTGTAGAAAGAAGGAGAGGAAAATGAGGGACCCTCCTTCATACTTCCAAGAAAGAGTGTCAACAAACACATTTTATTTTCCCTTCTTGTAAATGACCTCATAATCATATCCAAATATATTGGTCACCCATTTTTGTTTCTCCAAGGATGAAATTCGTTGTTCTAGGAAATTCTTGAGGCTATGATGATCAATTTTAATTTGGAATCATTGGATGAGGATATAGGGATTCGAGAGATCCACGAAATACAAAATAGCCAACATTTCATTTTCATAGATTGATTGGCTCAAATGTCTCTCCAAATTGTTTTTGTTAGTGAAGGCCAAAGGCTTTCCATATTGCATGAGGACTGACCCAATTCCTTTCCATGAAGTATCACATTCCAGGACAAAAGTCTTTGTGAACTCGGGAAGATACAGGACCGGAGTTGTGAACATATCCTATTTCAAGGCATGGAAGGATTGATCAATGACTAGAGTCCAAGCGAAATAATTCTTTTGAAGGAGAGAAGTGAGAGGTGCACCACTTTTTTCCTAATTATGAACAAACTTGCAATAATATCTTTTTAAACCCATAAAACCACACAAACTCTTAAGAGTTTTAGGGTGAGGAAATTCATTCATAGCTTCAATTTTTTTAGGATCCACCTTTATGCCATACTTGTCGAAAATATGACCTCGACACTCCGCTTTAGAGGCTATATAGAGAACTTGATCCACATGGGTGAGATGGGCTTCCCAAGTTTTTCTATATATGAGAACATCATCAAAGAAAACCAAGACAAAATGACGAAGGAATGTATTGAAGACATGATTAATGAGACTTTGGAAAGTGGAGGGAGGATTATAGAGGCCAAAGGGCATGACCAAGAACTCATAGTGACCCTAATGAGTTCTAAAGGTAGTCTTGGGAATGTATTCCTATTTCATATGTATCTAATGGTAGCCAGAATGAGGATCAATTTTAGTAAAGTACTGAGCACCACTCAACTCATCCAACAAGTCATCAGTGAAAGGAATGGGAAACTTTTCTTTGATGGTGAGTTTGTTGAGGGTGCAGAAGTCAGGTCACATGTGCCAAGTGCCTTCTTTCTTGAGTATCATGACCACAAGAGAGGAATAGGGGCTAGTATTAGGACATATAACACCTTCTTTCAACAATTCTTGAACAATTTTCTCAATTTCATTCTTCTGGGAAAAGGGATGATGATAAGGGAGAGCATTGGGAGGAAGGATACCATGTACTATAAGAATGGGATGATCATAAACACCATGGGAAGGTAAAATTCCATGGGGAGTGGAAAACATGACTTGGTGTTTGGAGAGGATAGATTGGAGGTCAGGATGCACAAAAGGTGTATCGATTGGTTGAATTCAATGGAGTTAGGAAATAATTCCTTAATGACCTTTTTTGAGGAACTTTTCCATTCGATGGGAACTGATCATCTCAGGGGAGCCTGTTGTGATGCCTTGGAACTTATAATGTTGTCCCTCCTATTGGAATTTCATGGTTAATTCATTAAAATCCATGAGGATGGGTCCCAGAGTGTGTGACCATTCAACACCAAGCATAATGTCACAAACACCCATGTCGATAGAAAACATATGAGATTTCAGGTGGTACTAACCAATTTGTAGGTCAATTTTTTACAACTCCCGACACATTTCATGGGACTGCCAGTGGAAATCATTATTTGAAAATTATTGATAACAAAGGTAGGAGGGGTAGTGTTGGTAGGTTGAGTGTGAGGAATACAAGAGGGTTTTTGGTTTTGGGCAGAGATAATCTGCAAGGATTCCTTGGCTCATTGAGCGGATTCCAACCAAGTTTAAGGGTGATCCATTAGGACTTGAGTGTGGATTTCGTCCTTGAGAACACTGATAAAGCATAGTCATCTATCATACCCTCTGTTTTGAAAGCCAAGTGTTCAAAGGTAGATATAAAGTATTACATTGTGCCGTATTGTTTCAACCTGGTAAAACAACATAAATAGTGGTTGTTAGTTTCAAAGAGTTCATAAAGTTATGCAACAAATTGTGTCCAAGAAACATACCCTTGGCATGTCTTTCTACACCATTTCCACCATTTTCAGTGTTCAAGATCTACATATAGGACACCATAATGAAGTTTGGCTAACTCCTCAGTAATTCCATGCAAGGAGAAATAATTTTCCATTTGAGTGACCCATCATCTAGGATTTGATCCATCAAATTTGTTCACCTCAACTATACGAAGACGTGAGTCATGATGGATGAAGTTGGACTGAAAGGACATATTATGGGAAGAGTCCTTGCCTTCAAAGTGTGAAGTTTTTTTAGAGGAGGGAGATCCATGGAATTGTTTCAACCATTTATTGAGAGTGGTGGTTAGGGAGGCCAATTCACCCTTAACTTTTACACATTTCCTTGTAGATTTGGCATCAAAGGTTTCCAGTTTGGAATTGATGGAAGCAATTTCAGAATTCAATATATGGATCTCCCTATGTCTTTTGGATTCTTCTTGAGGTGAAAGAGTTTTTGGTTGCAAGTGGTGGCCATTTGGGAATGAGGGGTGCCAAGGAGGGTAAGTAGGTCCATGGAAAAAGAAAGAGAAATGATATATATGATGGTAATCAGGGTGAAAAGAGGAATGAAATGGGATAAGTTTCAAATAAGGGTGCTAGGAAGGTGTTGAGGAGTCCTGTATCCCTTTAACTCAACAACAGGAACCAAACCCGCCATCGAGGCCCAATTAGAATCGACAACATTTTATGGTGGAATGGTTCTCCATATATTTTGATATAGCCAATTAATGATGGGATTTACATGGTGATTGCCGGGATACTTTCCTATGAAAGCTCCTTCTTCAGTTTAAACGTTCTCTTTTTGTCTTTTCTTTTATAATATGAGTCTAATAATTTTTTTTTGTTTGGTATAAACCAACTAGAGGAAGGGATTCTTAACTACTGAAGAAGGTTGAGATTGGGATAACCTTCATGCTCAAGCATGCAGACAAATATATTCACACCTGTTACAAGCCTAGTACTAATACATTAACTTGCTGGTATTTCAATTATTGACTGAGATACAAGTATCGTGAAGAAAATATGCATGTAATAAGATGATGAAAAGAAACATAGTTCCCTTAGCTCTAATCATTAATCACACATTAAAACAATGATTTTCTTTCTTAAAGAACAAGAACTGCAAAACATATTGAGACAGATAACTTATCAGTAGATTCAACAAAACTCTTACTCATTACAACATCAATTACCGAAATGAAGTTGGAAGTAGTTCCTCCTCAATCCAATCATACAATGCTTTTGATGAAAAAAAAAGTATTTTGTCTCTGGTCTTAAACAAGAATTCTCAATTAAGGTAGTTCAGAAATAGTTCTTTACAATTCCAAAAGTGAGGGTTATTCCAAAACCATCGACCTTTTCTAAAAGGTCAATCCTCTTATTTATAGTGAATCATTAACTAAAAATAGTTATTACAAGTTCAAGTTAAGTAAAACCAAATATTGCCACGTGGTGATTTAATCTATATGTTATATGAGAATCATCAAATGGTTTTATTGAAATGGATGAATCTTCTCATATTCTGACAATTTGATGAAGATTTCCTCACATGTGTTGGCATACGAGAACTTGTGTTGGTTCATCGGTGCTGAAATAATTTCTTTCATTGCTACTACTGGTTCTCTATACTTGATTATTTTAATACTCATCCACTGTAGTACTACTGAAGCCCTAATCATATTCTCCATTAATTGATGTACTTGACCTGGCACCATGCTCTCCGCCTTTGCGATCTTTGTTGTCCATGCTGAGTCTTGTTCTGCATGTTGCTTGACTATGTCATGCAGGTCGACAAAGTATTTGGGTGAGCCAAATTTTGGGAGGCCAATTGTAACATACCCAACCACCCACAGGTTGTGTACGCTACCTTCAAGCCCTCCTTGGGACTTCTTTCTCATACCGATACCTTCTTTAGTTATTAAATATGCATAAGATAAGAGAATTAACGAAATGCACAGTAATATCCAGCAAGCATGCATGTTCTAAATATTCAATTGATGATAGTTAAATACACAATGGAAAAAAATTCATACACAGATAATAATAATAATAACATAGAGCACTTATCTTTATATAAGGAGACACCAACTGGCTGCAGACCAAGGACGTTCCACCCAACCGTAGACACCACTACTCCAAATCTCAACAATAGTGTCACCCTCGAGCCGGGGCTATGAATCCACAAGGATGGTTCTAGAGTGTTACTTGGGTTCCCAAACCAGTCAGCTCCCAGGCTCTCAATCTCTCATAGGTTTCCCAACACCCACAACAATCCAAGTACCCAGCTCTCTTCTACGTAGCCTGTGCCACCTGAGAGAATGGATCTCCACCCTTATCTGCCACACAATCCCTCATGCAGTCCTTCTCGTTCTTTCCAGGGCTTCTAGCACAGCTGGTCCAGAATCTCAATGCTGGAACTCTCAGGACTCACAGTTGTGAGAAAAATAGGGTACAGGCCAATGCATTTCAAACATGCAGGCCCCCGGGTCATGGCTAGATCACACCA
The DNA here is from genome assembly GCA_009831015.1 of Picea engelmannii. NCBI lineage: Eukaryota > Viridiplantae > Streptophyta > Pinopsida > Pinales > Pinaceae > Picea > Picea engelmannii. The sequence continues at coordinate 335,461 of ML785838.1, read as the reverse complement.
ACGACCACCACAACTGGTTATCCCATGGATAATTCTTCAACAACTCTGTTCCCTTTCCCAAGCCAAGACACAGATGAGGATGGATTGATGGATAGGTCAGGGGGTTCATGGGAGTGCATGATGGAAACAAATGGGTGAATTTACAAGGAATCAATGAACAAGCCATTAGTTGAACCCCCCCATCAGACTAGAGGCAGGTTTAAGTAACCTCATGGGGAAAACAAGAACCTACTTGCCTTCCCCAAGAAGCTCACATAACCGATCCCCTCCCTTAGACAAAAGGGTAATTAAAAAAGATAGGAATAAACACTTAGTTCCTCCAACCCCCTCTCTCGTGGAATCATAGCCCCCTATAACTCTAGTCCTTGTCCGTCTAGTAGCTAGCAATGTATTTATCATTAAAAATGATAAAACATTACATGTCTTGGGCACACTGGACTTTTAATAATTGTTTGGGTACTTTGGCCTCTCAACATTGTAACAATACCTTATTTAAAAATTGAGGTTGAAAAACTGGGGTGTTACATGCCCTCCCCCTTATTTTAGCACTATCCTAAGTGCATATACAAAACAAATACCAAAATATCAAATTTATTCTAAAAGATGCGGGTACTCTGCCCGCATGGCATCTTCATGCTCCCAGGTAGCATATTCAGGACTGTAGCAGGTCCACTGAACTTTTATGAGCTCTATGATTCAATTCTAGAGCATTTTTACCTTTCGGTCCAATACCCGTATTAGCTTAACCTAAAAATATCCTTCTATCTCTACCTAAATCAGATGCCAATAAATAACATGGTTAGGATCATGTAGATATTTCTTTAGTAAGGATACATGAAATACATTATGCACATTCATGGAAGTAGGCAATGCAATTATGTATGCAATTGACCCTATTCTGTCCAATATTTCAAACGGACCATAGAATCTGGCTGCCAACTTTGTACAACTACCCAATTTCAAAGAGTTTTTCTTGGGCCTCACTTTCAAAAGTACATGCTCCCCTACTTTAAATTATCTAGCTGTCCTGTTCTTGTCTTCATAAACTTTCTATCTATCCCGAGTTGCCTTTAAGTTCCTCTTAATGCTGACCACCCAGTCTTCCATGTCCTTGAGCAACTTCGGACCAAGTACCACTCTATCTGTTGGGTTGTCCTAGCTCACTGGAGTATTGCATTTCCTACCATACAAGGCCTCAAATGGGCTCATTCTTAATGAATCTTGATACCCATTGTTATATGCAAACTCAACCAAGTGTAAGTAATGTTCCCACTTAGATGTCTTATTCATCACATACATTCTCAACATGTCTTCAATTATTCGATTGACTCTCTCTGTTTTCCCATCTGTCTGGGGATGATATGTTGTGATAAAGTTTATATTTGTTCCAAATAATTTAAACAGTCCCCTCTAGAAATTGGAGGTAAACTTCGTATTTCTGTTCGAGACAATTTTCCTAGGTATCCCATGTAACCTAGCAATTTCCTTCATGAAAACTTTTGCAATATTAGCTGTTGTATGCGTTGTCTTCACAAGCACAAAATGAGCAGCCTTTGTTAATTTGTCAACCACCACCATGATTGAATCATGTTTCTTATTTGTTCTGGGTAATCCTGTGATGAAATCCATGGTGATCACTTCCCATTTATTCTCTGGAATTGGCAATGGCTACAACAAACCCATTGGGTGCCTATGCTCATCCTTCACCTTTTGACATTCCATACATCAAGCGATGTAATAAGAAACATCCTTCTTCATTCCTGGCCAAAAGAGGTGGTGGGTAAGCTACAGGCACTACTGGGATAGCGACTGGAACATCTGCATCTGAATCTGCTCGATTTGGATCTGCTGCTTTTCCCATTCCAGTTCCAAATCCAATTGTTTACCCATAATCACAAGAATATTACGGAGAAAAGCAAGCAGTCAAGGTATAAGCAGTGAAGGCAAGGGTTGTGGAACAAGTTGTTGTTTGCTCAGTTTACCTAGTAGCAGTTTCAGATTCATATCTAGCTCACTATTTGAGACGATAAATGCGAAGCTATGCTTGGATGAGCGGTATGCACTACTGGATCGTTACTGAATGTGCTATGCACTACGGTTGGATGGGTTCTACTAGAGGTCTGGGAGGATTTATTGGGTACATCGTGATAGGTTCAGATGGGTCCGAGGCACTGAATGGATGGGCATGTGACTGGACGTTTAGGTGTTAGACTATGTGTAGGTGCTAGCCTAGGATTAGGTAGGGGAATTCGCCCGATGCTTTCCCCTTTGCTACATTGGTGTTTTTTCGTCGATCATGTGTGTCCTTCCAACTGAATGTTATGCCTTCCTATAGTACTTGGTGATTTTGAGTGAGCTGATAGGTGTATATTGTTACCGTAATAGATTATACTCCTGTTGATGCATTGAGTAGGTGGTGCAGTCAATTACCCACTCCGAAGGTGGAAAAGAAGCAGAGGGGCGAAGGTATCATCGAGACACGGTAGCACCAATGGAGGATTTTCACGCTTATTATGCTAACTTCTCCCCTGTTTCCGTTCGTAGATGGGACAAGCAAGACCAGGTAATACTCAGTCGCAGGGCCTAGTTCTACCCCGAAGCCTCTATTCCTCTTGATTCATGTTGTTGGATCCATTCCGAACCCCCGTACCACCTATACCTCAGTATTGAAACCCACAAATATATAATACATGGAGTGGAAAATTGAGGAAGGTTGTCACGGCCCACTTATCAGTAGTGAGATTAGAAATCGTGGCATGTTAGATTTGAAAGTAGGATGTCTGAGCTATTCGTAGGCCAAGTCCGTAGTGGTACGTAGATTGCGTATCAGAGAACCCATTGAAGGGGCATGGCATGGACCCATCTTGTGGTCACGATACCTTGGTTACTCTCGGTCATCGTATTCCATTCGACATGCATAGTTTAGTTATCAATCATTCCAGTTTATGGAAGTAAGGGTGTGGGCTACCGCGAATTCCTGCCTGTCTCTATCACAGATCCTACAAAAGGGTGGTCCTTTTCATTCCTTCCCTTGTTCTCCGGTCGCATCTTACCACCTTATTACCTTAGCGTGTCAGGCTCCCATTTTCATGGTATAGATCAACTTCACCTTAGGTATTGGTTCATTCATGGATCAATCTTTTTCATTGCGTAATAGGAATCCTTTGTCATTTATATGGAATTGGTACCTCATATGTACCCGTCTCTAATTGCATCTTTCTATTTGGTACCCTATAATAAAATTTGATAATAGTATTGAATCGATTTTGCAAACTTCTTCCATGGAGATGGAATAGATGTTGGCTGGTTAGGACACCCTATCTTCAAAGATAAGGAGGGAAATGAGATTTTTGTACGTCGTATGCCTACCTTTTTCGAAACATTGTAAGACTACAGGAACATTTCATTAATCTATCCACTTCTCCCTAATAGCAGGAATGGACTAACTAGCTCTACTCACTTTCTTCCAACAGTAAAGCTATTATATTGGGTCTTCAACACTATTAATCAAGGATGAATCAACTTAAAGCTCGCAGAATACAGAATGAAAGCGTATTACTGCTGTAATTGTTTTCTGGTAACTGAGATGTCCAGCATAAGGAACATCATTCATTTCCTTCAGTACCAAATTCCTCATTTCTCTGGAACTAGGAACATATATTCTATTCTTATGCATGAGTAATCCATCTTCCTTTACCTATTACTCCTTTATTTTTTGTTGTACATTTCCTTGCTGTAAGTTTTCCTTTACCTGTAGGAAATGCTGATCTGTAACAAGACCATCTAAAATTATTCTCTTCAATTTTGACTGATGCATACTGACAATAGTATCATGTATGAGATGCACTCTTCTACTAAGTGCATCGATAAATTTATTCTCCTTTCCCTTGATATGCTTGATATCGAAGTCATACTCACTTAAAAATTCTAGCCATCTTGTTTTCCTGACATTCAAGGTGGGTTGTTCAAAACTATACTTCACACCAATGTGGTCCACTCTTAATTCAAATTTCTTCCCCATGAGATAATGCCTCCACATCCTCAAGGCGTGAACAATGGCAGCAAGTTCCAAGTCATGTGTGGCATAGTTCCTCTCATGTTCCTTAAGATTTTTGGACTCATATCCAATGACATGTCCATTTTGTGTGAGGACTCCCCCAAGTCCTTCCTTACAAGCGTCTGTACATACCACAAAAATTTCATTTGGGTCAACAATATTTAACACAGGTGCACTAGTAAGTAGTTCCTTCAACAGATTAAAACTATTTTCACACTTGAGTGTCCATTCAAATTTAGTTCCCTTCTTTTGAAAACAAGTGACGGGATGAGAAATATTAGAGAACCCTATTATGAATCTTTTGTAGTAGCCAGCTAATCCCATAAAAGATCTAATGTCTGACACATATCTGGGTGTTGACCATACTGTAATGTCTTCTATCTTCTCTGGATCTACCGCTATGCCCTACTCTGAAATAATGTGTCCAAAGTAATGGATCTGATTTTGATAGAAAGAACACTTACTCAAGTTGGAATACAACTGATGTTCTCTTAGTACTTGCAATACCAATATTAATTGATGATCATGTTCCTCTTCAGACTTAGAATAGATAAGTATGCCATCCAGGAATACTATAACAAAATTATCCAAATAATTTCTGAATATTCCATTCATTAAGAACATGAATATAGCTGGTGCATTGGTTAGTCCAAAAGGCACCACTACAAATTCATAATGCCCATACATGGTCCTAAAGGCTGTCTTATGAATGTCTTCTTCCTCAGGTCAATATTTGAAAATATCTTTGCTCCTCTTAGCTGATCAAAGAGGTCATCAATTCAGGGTAGAGGATACTTTTTCTTTATAGTGTACTTGTTCAACTGTCAAAAGTCAATACACGGCCTCAAGGTTCCATCCTTCTTTTTGAAAAAAAGTACTGGTGCTCCCTAAGGTGAGACACTTGGAAGTATGTACCCTTTCTTCAACAATTCTTCCAATTGCATTTGTAATTCTTTTAACTCTAGTGTGATCATTATGTAAGGTGTTTTTCACACTGGGGAAACTCCTGGCACTAAATCAATTGAGCAATCTATCTCCCTTCTTGGTGGAAATCAATGTGTTTCTTGGAATACATCCTCAAATTCTTGTAGTACCAAGAAATGTTCAAGGCTTGGCCCCTTTGTATTATTTGGCTCTTCCCCATGAGATGCATATAGTTGAGATCCTTTCCTAAAACATCTTTTTAGTTGTAAGGCTGAAATATCCCTTATAGCGATGGGTCTTGGAATCCCTTTCGTAGTGCTCTGTTTTCCATTTCCATCAAGACATGTAAATGTCTTGTTATGGAAATCTAGGAAAACAGGATGCTTGTCCAACCAATCCATCCCAATCAGAACATCATAATACCCCAATGGTATGATATTTAGATCAATACTAGTATTCACGCCATTAAGACTTATGGAACAACTTCTAACCATATCATGGATTCTTCTTTTGGTTCCAGTGGCTAACTGAACCAAAATTGATTTTCCAAGTTTACTTTTCTCCAAATGTAATCTTTCTAGTATCTTAGGATAATTGTAATAATGAATTTATCATGAATAAATCAAAATAGGAACTGGTTGGTTTTTTATCTTACCTTCCACCTCGATCATATTGGACTGGTACTCTGCTTGTCAATCATTTAAAGATGCATAGAATATTCCCATATCTCCAACTGTTGTAGCCTCTTGGATGTTGTGCACAGTTTTCACTCTGTCTTTTTTGTGTGGGAAATCCTTGTACAAGTGATCTTCCTTGCATCCCCAACATTGGATTGGTGGTCTTCCCCTTTTTCCCAAGGAATCTTCTTTCTTGCAATCCCCCTTAGCATACTGATTTTGGTGATTTCTATTAGGCTCATTCCTATTGAAGGGACGTTTGAATCCTTTCCTCCTCTGATCAGACTTCACATTATTCTTGTCCTTCCAAGATTTTTGCAGGGATTCTCTTCCTTGGCCTTGCTCATGTAAGTATTTAGCCTTCCTGATGGCCTCAGTCAAGGTCTTGGGTTCCTCATACTTGATCTTTTCATTATAAAAGGATGGCAATCCACTTAGAAATATTTGTATTTTCAGTTTATCATCACCAATGAACTTGACATACTTTAACAATCCCAAGAATTTCTTCTCATATTTCGCCATAGTCATGCTTCCCAACCTCAATTGAAAGAACTCCTACATTTTCTTGTCATAGAAATGATCTGAGAGGTAATCCTTCTGGAAGTACTTCTTGAACTACTTCCAAGTGATCATACTTTCATTGACATGCTCCACTTGCTTCAGATGGTACCACCATATTGCAGCTTTTTCGTGTAAGTGGTAGGTGGCAATCCTGGCTTCCAGGTTTGATAAATAGTTATGTAACTTAAAATATCTCCTAATCCCAAGAAACCATGCTTTGAAATCATCTTATCTTTCTCTTTCACCCGCAAAGGAAGGTGGCTTGAGCTTCCTCAACTCTCCTTGCAAAATATCTACCTCCTGTTTCCTTCTTTGGTGTCTAACATGAGACACCTTTGGACTACTTACGAGATCATCTGATGCATAAAAATTTCTTTCTGAGTAAGGAGGTGAGTGGTGTCCATGAGCTCTACTAGAACTTCTGGAATAGCCAACTCTCCCATAGTCATCCCTTATTTCATGGCACCTGCCTTCATCATCTTGTCTTGAGTTTGATCCCTTCTTCATTTGCCTCAACAACTGATTTAAGCTCTGCAACACTCACACATTTATCTGAATTTTCTCTCTCATCAGTCTCTCATTGTCTACTTTGTAGATTTTCACTTCCATATTCAAGCTTCTCACCATTTCTATTAATGTTTCCTGCTCTTCTTTTCCCTTGTGTCCATTGGACTCTGTCTCTTCATTACCAACTATGGTATTCTGGCCTTCGGCCTCCTTTTCATGACTGGAGTCTCCCTCACCTTCTTCCATTTCCTTAATACACATCCTGATCTAATGTGCTTAAGCCCCTTAATTTTGCAAAATGTGCAAGCGACCATTTTGTTAGAATTACGCATATGATAAAAAAATTACCAAACCATGCTACAGGTCTTTTTTTGTTTGTTTATGGAGATCATATCCCCATTCTCTAAAAATAACAGTGTCATGTTATCCTTGGATGAAAAAGAGTTTCACCCTGTGTAGGTTCTTCCTTCAAACCACCTCCGAGGTGACCACAACTAGAAACCATGGCTAAATCCTTCCTTAGCACTTTTCTATCTCGGGGACAACCAATTCTTCCCTTATCCCTCCTTTTCTCATCTCTCAATCTGCATATGACCAAGGCCATGACCCTACACTTAGATGAAACAACACTTTCCAAGAGCTTCGGGACTTTCAACCAGGACCGGATCAACGATACTCATCCTCTTTCACGATCAACGATCGAGATTCACTTCGGGAATCCACGCTTCAAAAGTCTCAACTTTCCTCACTTGCCTCCTCCCATAACTCTTTTACCCAAAGTTCATGATCTACCGATGTGTGTCCTCCCACATATCAATGACTTTGAATTGCTTCGTCTCTTCAGGCTTTGGAAGTTTCAAACTTCTCTCCTGCACTTTCTCCCAGAGTGCTTTCACTCGAGCTCGAAGATCCTTCGATGCATGTCTTATGGAATCGATGGTCAATATATACTCTGGAATTTGGGACTTCAGGAGTTTTCAACCCAACGCAAGCTATCACGTCTTTCCCTTCTGGAGTTCCCAATCTTCTTGACTGCCCAATCTATCACCACGTGGTGAAATGATGGAAGAAGACACATGGAACTATTAGGAGGGTGACACATGTCACGTTCTAATCAACTTTTCAATATTCCAAAAGCTCAAATATTATTGACACATGGAACACATCCAATGTTTCCACGTCAATCTAGGTGACATCTACAAGCCACATCACTTCAGGGATTCCAGGGTCCACATCACCTCTAGGTGACGTCATTGTGCCCCATCACTTTGGGTCTTCGGGCTTCGAGAGTTTTCAAACTATCACACATTCAATTCTCCCAAACTCTGAATTCCTAAACTGACCAAACTGTCGCCATATGTCCTCCTGGAATGGACGACCAATATTCACTTCGGGTCTTCATCCAAAGTCCACAGATCTACTCCACATGTCCTCCTCAATCTGATGGCTATGTTTTACTTAGGGGCTCCAAACTTCATAGATCTCAAACTTCAACCATTTTCCTTGAAAATGTTTTTATACGGAGCTCGCGATCTACCACCACATGTCTCTTGCAAATCGACGGATATGATTCCTTCAAGACTCCGGACTTCGAAAATCTCAAATTTCAACTTATCTGGCCCCACTGGATTTTATCCGAAGTCATGGATATGGTGACTCATGGCTCTCGATAGATCAATGGATGAGATCCTCTCGGATGATCGAATGGTCAAGGTTTGCTTCATCTCTCTAGCTCCCCAGGCTTCGGGAGTCTCAAATCCCAACTGACAACCTCTCGAACGGATTCCTCTAGAGTTACTAATATACTAAAAAGTAACTTCTTAGCGATCGATGGTCAGGATCTACTTCATATGATATGACAGGTGACGTTTACTTCGGGTCTCCGTCTCTTCGGGCTTCAAGAGTTTCAACTCTCAACTTCTCCTCGCTTTCTCTTTCCCAAAGTTCTTTCACCCAGAGCACACGATCGGTTGACGTGTGTCTTGCTATGGATTGATGGTTGCCATCTACTTTGGCTATTCAAAGTTTTTATGTTCGAGCCATAATTTGTCACATCACTGCACGAATTTCAAATTTATGGGGGCATGCATCGACGGTTTGGAGTAACCCTCTTTTTTCCCTGCAATTCTCCTGATGCTGACACATAATCCCTCGATGAAACTGTGGTTTAGATTGCGGGATTTCCTTGGGAAATTATCTCTCGTGCAACTCGGTTCCCCACAATGCTTGTTGGCCATTGATCTCTCTCTCCAATGAGATCCGACGGTCACGACCTTATCCCTTGATTTATTTTCATCGGACGATCCTTGTTCACCTGTCCTCCGATCCAACGATCCTATATATCTCTTAATATTACAGTGGTTGTCACTCCCAAATTCAAAAGGGATGGTCACGATCCTTTGAACCCTTACAAAGGATCTATGACGTTCTGTCTCATGCGTAGCTTTTGCAACACCATTCCTCCTGATATTTTTAATTTCACGGTTAGAGTTTGATCTCAACCACGAGGCTCTAACCAACAGACGCGGCCCATACAGGCCTGGTGTTTCAACCATAAGCTCTGATACCAAACTATAACATACTCATCCACCCACGGGTCGGGTACACTACCTTCAATCCCTCCTTGGGACTTCTTTCTCATACCGATACCTTCATTATTTATTAAATATGAATAAGATAAGAGAATTAATGACATTCATAGTAATATACAACAAGCATGCATGTTCTAAAGATTCAATTAACTATAATTAAAAACATAACAGAAAAAAATTCATACACAAATAATAATAATAATAAAAGAGAGAACTTATCTTTATATAAGGCAACACCAATTGGCTACAAACCAAGGAAGTTCCACCCAACCATAGACACCACTGCTCCAAATATCAACAATAGTTTCACCCTCGAGCCAGGGCTATGAATCCACAAGGATGGTTCCAGAGTGTTACTTGGGTTCCCAAACCAGTCAGCTCTAAAGCTCTCAAGCTCTCACAAGTTTTCCAGCATGCACAAAAATCCAAGTACCTAGCTCTCTTCTACCTAGCCTGTGCCACCCGAAAGAATGGACCTCCACCCTTCTCTACCATGCAGTCAGGCAATCCTTCTCTTTCCTGCCAGGGCTTCCAACACAACTGGTCTAGAATATTAATGCTGGAACTCTCAGGACTCGTAGTTGTGAGAAAAACACGGTACATGCCAATACATTTCAGACATGCAAGCCCCCAGGTCATAGTTGGATCACACCAGCAACCACCACAACCAACTATCCCATGGATAATTCTTCAGTAGCTCCATTCCCTTTCACAAGACAAGACGTGGATGAGGATGGATCGATGGATGGGTTAGAGGGTGAATGGGAGTGCATGCATGGGAGTGTGTGAGGGAAACAATGGGTGAATGTATAGGGAATCAGTGAACAAGACATCAATCGAACATTCCCATCAGACCAGAGGTGGTTTTAAGTAACCTCATGAGGAAAACAAGAACCTCTTGGCCTTCCCCAAGAAGCTCACATAACCGATCCCCTCCCTTAGAAAAAAGGGTAATTAAAAAAAATAGGAATAAACACTTAGTCCCTCAATCCCCCTCTCTTGTGGAATCATAGACCCCTATAACTCTAGTCCTTGTTCGTCTAGAAACCAATGATGTATTTATTATTAACAATGATAAAACATTACATGTCTTGGGCACACTAGCCTTTTAATAATTGTTTGGGCACTTTGGCCTCTCAACATTGTAACAATACATTATTTAAAAATGGATGTTCAAAACCTGGGGTGTTACACTGATGCCTTTCATCTCCCGATTGATATTTTCCTAGTCCTTTTCTCACTCAACCGACTTCTTCTGAATCTCCCGCTGAGGTTCATGGGCCATTTTTACCCAGTATTTGGCCTCTTTCCTAATACGATCTATGCTTCTATCCCTTAGAACCCGCAAAATGTGCTCTTCGGTGACTCATCCCTTTTGTACTACATTGATGTAATCGATCGTTTCTACTGTTTGATGATCTTTTTCATACCACCTCTCCACGTTCTTGTAGGTCTCTTGCACCATAAGGGTATCTTCTTGGAAATTGGCTATGCCTGTGGTGAAAAGGTGTCGTTCACTTGTGAATTATGTATAAGCGTCCTAGAACTCACTCCTCAGGAACACCGTGGCCTGCGTTGAGTCTTGATATTATTTCTCTAAATGGAACAGATGCTCCAACTCCTTTAGTGTGGCAACCAATGCCTTTTCATCCCTCCTTTCTCTATCCAATGTGGCATCCATGATAGCCATACCTGTGCTGATAAGCTCGAATGTCTTGGCATGTTCAGTGCTGAGAAAATTCTCCTCGGTAGTGATGAGAATCAATATATCTAGCATGAGACCTCTCTTCTTAGTGGTCATCTTCATGATGGATTTTTTCTTTCTATCATAGGCGATCGCTTGTATGTCGGCGACCTCATCAAGAGGTTCAGGGATTTTTTGTTCTCCCCAGGTTAGAGTATTTCTAAGGCTCTCGACTATGTATCTATTCTAGGATTGGTTCCTAAACTTCTTTCATATGTCCCTATGGTTCAACCTCCATTTTTTGTTCATCGATCGGTGAGGTAGCGACCAAAATGGAAGAACTAGGGGTAGGTTCGATACTTACTTGGTAATCAACTATCGAAGTGTCTATTTCTTGTCATGGAACTTCCTCTTTCTGACCACCTGATCCTAGCTCATACTTCAAGTTGTCTTTTGGGGTGCCCGACAGGTCGAGCAACTCAATGTCTAAGTAACTTTTGACCTCATAGTCTCTCTGCGGGATGTCCTGAAACAGAGCATCGAGACTTGGGGTGGATTCTTTCTCAGGTTCCTTCTCCTCTGTTATTGGTATCGGGGTTATCGGTGAAACCTCTGAAATTTCCTCATCATCATATATGGTTATTAGTTCAAATAGGGTATTTAGTGCACTTGTCCCACCCAACATCTTTAATTCCTCAGTATAGGTTGGAATTATCCATGGTGATCTGATCTGTAGTGATGGAACTTCAGGGTTTTCTAGCTCGGTGATTTCTTCAAGTTGCATTGGTTCTAAGCCACTTGTCTCTCCTCTGCTTGTTATTGGGTTGTCCGAGGGGATCCTCATCATCTCTAAGAGATCAAGATCATTCTATAACTGGTCAATGATTCTATGGGATCCCTTTAGTAACATAAATCCTCTCCTTTTTTCCTCTGTGATCTTTGCTGCTCGAACTTCTTCCCTCACTTTGAGAGCCTCTTGAAATGATTTATCTATTGTCTCCACCTACTCATCCATTCTCATAGCCTTGAACCTGGTCATGTCCAGGTTGGCCATCCTATGTAGTACCTTCCCAGTCCTGAGTGCATTTTGTGAAAATTTCATCCTCAAATTGGTCATGCGTGTATGGCCAACATGATGATACTTGTGAAGCATGTTGGGGGACCAAGCCTTTAGGGTCGTGCTTGTGAAATTAGCATGTCAGGAACCTGAATTCAAGATAACTTAGCCCTTATTTTTTATCTTGAGCAGTGTCCTTTACCAAATAAAACACCACATGGAAGCCGTAGGGTATGAAATCTCTCTTATTGTCCTTGACTAGTGTGGTGTTATAGCCTTGCAGGATAGTTTGATATCATATTTCTCCCATAATGAGCCAATATTGGACATGAGAAGGGAGTATATGCAGTGCTCTGGTGGACCTAGACACCCTTATATAGGTTGCATATTCATCTAAATAATAGTGGCCTACCTTCTCTACCATTTTCTTGGTTGCTGCGGATAGTCTTGAGCATTCCTTTTTAAATACAATAAAATAAATTCGGGCGATGAATTCATCGCAAATAAGGGCATAGGATTTTTTGTACCTGTTCTGCCATAGTATTATAAAGTAAAAATGATCAGGGAGCTTTGCAAAATGCCATCTTAAGTTCATGCTGATGAAGACATTTCTCACACAGATAACATCGAGAAGGTACGAGGCCATGTGGAAAGTGGGTGATTCCCCTTCTTTCGGCGTCTGAGCCTATTTTACACAGATGCTCAATTTCTTGGAAATTATTGCTCCCCAGTTGAAGCTTCTACCGAAGTTCTCCATAGTGTATGTTGGGGGCATCCATGCTTCTGAAAACTTCAAGTAGTCCTTCTCTCCATATAGTCGACAAATGAGAGCCATTAAGTAGAAATATGGCTCCCTCAAGTTAACTATCCCATACCAGTTGTTTCTCTGGTTTGTAAAATTCTTGTACTCCTTCCACCATGAGGCCATCAACTGACTGGTGTCATGGAATTCATACAACTTCACCATGATGTCTGTGTTCAGTTGTTCCTCTGGGTCCCTGAGTTTGTAGTACTTCTAGAATTCTGTCGGGTGGAAAACTATGACAAACCTACCATTCTCATCGTTGATAAGGAATTTATGCATGTCTGTATGATCGATTAACAACTTGAAAACCTTAATGTATGGGAAAACCAAATTTATATAGGCTACCATGCGTAAGTATGACCGTCAGATATTTTGGAACACCTGGTCGTCAAGTGCCCTTACAAATGGGTCGTTGTGTGGGATACACTCTGGGTACTCCTCCCAACTGATTCTATTGAATAGGTCTAGCCACTGTGGGAGAATTACTTTGGACCTAGTGTTTGCTTCTATATCGCCAAAGAACAAAGGTTGAATACAAATTTTCTTCGTTGAGGTTTTAAAGATTAGCTCCGCCCTGGGAGCGTATTCCAACTACCTCGCAGTACTAGGAGAAGAAACTTCACATGTTTCCACTTCCTTTTTCTTAGGTCCTCTCGTCGAGCACCTGGTTGTTGGATTTCTTGGAGGAATTTTCCCTACAGCTAGAACATAGTTAGGGAATGTGCAGGAAATTAGATGCATGTATCAAAAATCACGACCGTCGAATTGATAAACTTTAACACATACCCATGTTGCTTGTTCAACCTCATTTTGATAATCTGAGAATCAACACAGTCTCGAGACGTTTGTTTTGTTTTTTTCTTGAGTCGCATCAACCGTAATTCGAAATATGAGTGTGGTTCTACAAAATCTATTGCTAGATCATCATTTCTTTTAAAATTAAATTCAATCGTAAGTCGACAATGCGGGTGCGAGATATAACGTGGTCTATTGGTGATTTCAAATTCCTATCATTCAATCAAAGCACTGAGTATAAATGTACGTGTTGTGAAGCATTAACTAGCCTATTAAATGACATAATTCGATTGTATCTCGTGCCAAAACATCCCATCGTTTTGCTAATCTGGTTGGTGGGTCGGGGTTGGGGTTTTTCTTTAAACATTTGTCGTTGAAAAATCCTTGAAAAAATATCTGATTCCCAATGATCATGCCATATAGGGCTGACATGGAAAGGATGACTCAGAGGTGTGACTAAGACATAGGGAACCTTAAGATGATTTAGGACAAAACTAGGCCATAGGACACCCCTAAGCGACAAAGACACGTGGCACTTGAGACTAGCGTCTTCATTTACCCATGTTATTCAAAACTGAGACTTTTCTTAAGCTAAATGTTCTAAAACTTGATCATGTCTTGCCGATGCTAAAAATTTTCAAGGATCGACGATCGACGATAAGATTACCTAAGTGATCCTAGATTGACCCTCTCGAAAATTGCCCGATGTCGAAAGTGTATCGGGGGTTAGTGATCTATGATATGTTTAACATATAAAAAATCAATGTTTTAACAATTTTAGATTTCCATGACCCCGAGAAGGTGCATCGGTCATCAACTATCGGGGGTTTTTCATGGATTTTGTCAATTTATATCTCTCCCATACCTTACCGACGTCGATGGGGATTGACTATCTCCTGAATCTTCATGGAAAATAACTCACACAAGCCAACTCGGCCTTATACCAATGCAGATGGTGCATCGCCGATTGACGAATAGTGTAACTGTGTAGCCACTTTATCTGTTTTAAATTTTTCGACGTCGAACAAAAGCGCATTAGTCACAATGTTAGTTGCAGATTCTTAGTTAGAATGCCAATTTATTTTAGAAACAATGCTTCATTTAACAAGTTCAAAAAAATCTGACTTGATCGATAAGATTCATGAAAAAAAAGAACCATCCCCCCCATAGTGAACTCAATTTAGACAGTAAAATAAAAAAGTGGTACCCCAAAAGTGATAAAATTTCATAAGGATTTTAGGGTGGGTTGAGCGCTTAACAAATGGTGATTTACTGGGTCAAATAGTAATCTTTTTTCCTTCCTTGGGCTTAGCTGATGCAGAAGCTGGTTAAGAACCTAACTGGTTTTTCTTTTATCAGAGTCTCTCCTATCCTTGCATTTACAATTCCTCCGATTCATGAATGTGGGTACACCTATGGAGTTTCAACCTTTATTCCACCTTCATTCCTCTTGACCATGACCCATGCCCCCTTTTGACAAGAGCTGAGTAAATCATTCACTAGCACTGGGCCTTTTAGGCAACACCATTCTCTTGCTGCGATGTTTCTCCGCTTCCAGCGAGTGTCCATAGACCCGAAATATTCACCCTGATGTCACAAACCTTTCTCCGCTTCCAGTGAGCATCCATAGCCCTGACAGATTTATAATTGATTTATTCTTTTGGCAGAGATTCCCTGAGCAAGTGGGAGAGGAGGACGTTTGTTATCTGCAAGATACGATGGTTAAGGTGAAATTATTCCTAGCCCTATGTAGAGGTACATGTGGTCCTTTTCAACTTTCCATATTTCCCTTTAGGTTTTACCAAACCACCAGGTGGACACTTCATCACTTTCCAAGTTCGTTTATTTGCAAAGGTTAGATACAAAACTCTTTTAAGAAAAATGTAATTTGCCCAACGTTTCTTGTGTTGCACATAAGTGTGAGTCAGGAACATATTTTTCTACACCATATCGTTTAAGTTCAACCAGTGCCTTGAGGAACACAAATTTATTACATAAAAATACCACACAAAAAAAAACATAAATAAAGGACTATGCAATCAGTCTACTTAGCACTTACACATTTATCCTAATCATAGAATAACATAAACACACACACACACACACACACACACATTTTTTTTAACATAAATATTTTTTTAGGGCTTGGCCATTCACCGGTAGGGCGTCGAGTTCCCCCTTCATATTTTTCAACCGATACATTCCTTCCACAAGTTTCTCAGCTACCTAGAAAGGTCCAATCCATAGATTTTGAAACTTTGAATGTTTTCCCTTTGGTTCATTTTCTCTATCCCATTTCAAGACTAAGTCTCCTACTTCAAAATTCTTCTCTCTGGCCTTATGCTTGTCAAACCATCTTTTAACTATTTGTTGATGAGAGACGAACTTTGATTTTGATTTCTCCCTTTCTTCTTCCAAAATGAGGAGGGTATCAATTCTCTATAGAATAACTGATGAGGGATTTCCTCTAGATCCCCAAGCAAGTTGAAGAAATGGAAGATATAGCCCGTTCAGGAGAATGGATTATTGTACGTATACCAAAAAGTATGGGGAGTTCCCTATAGCTTACTTGGGTGTTACTCTATCAGCCCATAGGGTATTATGAAGTGAACTATGCCAATTCCTTTGATTGTCTGCAATTGTTTTCTTCATGATCCTCACTAGGTTCTTATTGGTTGATTATTCCACTCCATTCCCCTATGGATAGTAGTTTTCAGAGTATTTGATTATGATTTCTTTGTATATAGAAAAATCTGTTAATAGGGTGGAATAAAATTAAGCGGCATTGTAAAAAACAAGAACATAAGGCATACCAAACCTTATGATCAACTGTTGTTCTATGAATTGGATTAACACGTTTTCATTCATGTGAGTCAGAGGGATGGCCTCTACCCATTTCATAAAATAGTCCATAGCAGTCAGTATGTATCTATGTTGTTTTGAAGAACTCGAGGTAATATTCCCTAGGAAATCTAACCCCCATTGATCGAATGTTTCGGATATGGCCACTGGTTGGAGTGGGACAATTGCTCTCTTTTCCCTCCCTATGCTTATTTGACAAGTTTTACAGTTTCTAGTGTATGTCTGAGTGTCTCTAAATAGACTAGGCTAGCAACAATCTACTCTTAATATATTGTAAGAGGTGGTATTCCCTACAAAATGTGCACCTGCACGACCATCATGGAGCTCCTTCATCACCTTGCTTGCATATTCATGTTCGAGACATTTAAAAATTACCCCATCATAATTTATGCAAAAAAGTATCGAATTTATGAGGCGAGATTGTGTTGATTTCAGACCGAGCGCTCTCCTTTCCTTAGGGTTTAGTTTTTCTAGGAAATTCCCATGATGCAAGAGATAAATTAGTTTTACATACCAAGACTCCTGCCCTCGGGGAACATATAAAGATTCACTACACCATAAAGCCAATTCATTCTCCCACCGAGAGTCTTCATTTACTTGGTCTTGGGCTTCAACGACCACTTTACACAATCCCTATCCCTTAACCATTTTGGCAGGTTTTATATCTAGATATAAAATTTGGACAACTGCCATCCAATTTCCTCTTCTTTCCCCCATCTCTTTTTGAGTGAATAGGGATCATACTGTGGGATGAGGAAAAATGAATTTGGTGTGATTTTTAGGATGTAAGACCTGAAATGTTTTACTTCTTTGTACACCACATAAGACAATTTGTCTATAACAGGGTAATTCCGTTTGGCCCCTTGAAGATTAGTGCTCATAAATGATATTAGTGCCTCATTTTTTTCATCATGCTTTTGAGTCAATACTACAACTAAATATTGGTCGGAGGCAAAAGTATAGAGAAACAACTGTTTGCTAAAGTCGGGACTTCACAACATCAGAGCTTGACATATTGCAATCTTGATATTGTTAAAAGCATTTTTTCGCTCGTCATCCCACTTAAAATCAACATCCTTGCAAACCATTTTTGTAAGGGTTTGATAGTTTCAGTGAAATCGGGGGTGAACTTCCTCACAAAATTGATTTTCCTAAATAAGGATTGCATAACCTTTCTGTTGTGGGGTAAGGGAAGATGAGTTATTTCCTTAATTCGTTCTGGGTCTACATGAATTCCTTCTTGAGATATAATATGACCTAGTAATTTCCCTTCCTCGACACCAAAGATAGTTTTCTTAGGGTTTAAAGATATACCATATTTTCTACACCTTTCAAAAATCTAGGGTAAATGTTGGATGTGATCTTCTCTGTTATTTGAATACACAGTCACGTTGTCCAAATAGACTACTACACACTTATTGATCAATCCCAGAAAAGATATGTCCATGGCCCTCTGGAAGGCTTCCCCTACATTAATTAACCCAAAGGGAATGCATTTATAAGAAAAGGTTCCCCACTTGGTTTGGAAGGTAGTTTTCAATCAGTCTTCCTCTAAAACTAGAACCTTGTTGTAACCTGAAAAACCATCTAAAAGGGAGAAAATTTCAGAACTAGACATGGTCTGCAAGAGTTGTTCCAATGGTGGGACTGGGTAGTTATCCTTTTCTGATGCTTTGTTGAGGTTTTTGAAATCCACACATAAGTGGATTTCCCCAAACTTTTTCATGACAGGAGCCAAATTTTCTACCCAGGAAGAGTGTCTAGTCTGAAAGATAATTTTAGCATCTAGTAATTTCTTTAACTCTTGATACATGAGGGGTTCTAGAGATGGGTGGTACTTATGGAGCTTCTATTGGAAGGATTTTAATCTGAATTTTAATGGGATTCTATGTTGGATAATGTGAGTGTCATAAGTTTTGAGATCTCGGTAGGACCATGCAAAAACATCTTGATATTATCTAAAAAGTTTGAGATAGGTTTTCCTTTCTTCTTTAGACACTGTCTTGCCTAGATTTATATTATTAGGGTTTGGTTCCTAGATTTATAGTCTCGTACATGGAACACAAGCTCCTTTTCTTTGTGTTTTTTGACCCTTTAAATATTTCACTTAAGTTGAAGAGGCTCTCCAAATTGGATACCCCTTTCAGTGTCGTGTGAAACTTTTGTTTGTTACTAGAGTGATATGTTTCACCTCTTTGTTCATGGGAATCAATTTGTACTAGTTTCTCTTGGAATACTTCATCATCAATAGCCAGGTCTTTAAAAATTTCCTAATTGGTTAGGAAGTCTATAATTTGTTCATCTCCTTCAAAGGCCGTCCAATTGTAAATGTTGTTGGGCACTAATGGTTTTTAGAATAGTTCCACAGTGAACCTGGAGGCTTCATAGTCTTCTAAAGGATATAGCCTCGAGGCAATAGTGGTTAGGGAATCAACAAGAGTATTCTTTGTCCTAGGAATCACTATAACATTGAAGGCCTAAAATTATTCTATTAGCTTGTGCACTTCCTGTTGATAATTCCTCAGGCAGTGAGAGTTGCAATGTATAGTATTCTTTACTTGCTTGACGATAATTTCAGAGTCCCTAAAAACTTTTAGTTCTTTAACATTTAAATCTATGGCTTTCGTTAGTCCTTGCACTAAAGCTTCATACTCGAAAATATTATTAGTGCATTCAAATTCTAGTCTATAGGAAAGGAAATTTCGTTTCCCCTTTGGGTCAATGAGGATAGATCGTGCTCTCAACCCTTCTTGTGATTTAGACCTATCAAAGTATAGGGTCCAAACTTGTGAGTGAAAATCATCATCTTTTCCATGCCTACTAACTTCCTCCTCTCCACCTACTTTGTCTATGGTTTCCAACATAGGTTATTGACATAAGAGGATTTCTTTCGCCTCTACCAGTAAATTTACTTTAAAAGTCATTTCAAAGTTTTGAGTAAGAAGTACATCAGATGAGAGAGGGGAGACAATTCCAAAATTAGAATTGTAGGAGTAGTTTCCTAGCATGGGGAAATCTATCGATGAGGGTTCATTGAAGGCTTCTAAATCGATGACAAGATGTTTGATATACCTTTCCCTATCGATCTTAATCATGTTTGCATGTCCCTTTAATGGAAACCATAGGAGAGCCTAGTCTTTGTAATGTCCCCAAGGCCGAGCCCAATTGTAAATATGATGTATGAAATGAATTTTGAATATGTGTTATAGGCTGGTGAGTGAAGTTTGTATAAGCCGGTGGGATTATGTGATTGTTAGGCTAGAGACCCTAAGGGTTGGAGGCCAAGGGACTGATTTTGTACTTGTATTTATGAAAAAACACTTAATAAAATTGTAAACAACGCCAGGTGCAGACCGACCACGATGAATGAGTGAAGGGGGACTAAGTTTCCACAGAAAAGGCAAGGGATTAGGGGCTGGAAGGTGGGAAAAGGGGATAAGTGTTTAGCCTAAGGGGGGGGGCTTAAGACTAGGAATAATATCTTATTATTATTCCAAAAGAACATGTGCCATTTATATTTTTTTATCCTAAGTTCCTGACCAAGGGAAGGTGATGCGTGCTGGTGGAACACATGCAGTCTCCAGGGCAACAAGTGTTGACCCTGGTGGATGCGAATAAAATAGTTTGGGTGGACCATGAGGGGGGTTCACTCTCTCATTAGAGAAGACTGCCTAAGGGTTTACGAGCTCTGAGCAATACGAATGACCCGAGCTCTGCAGAAAAACATCATACACCTTCTGAACTGAAAAATCCCATGTTGTGTCTGAAGAATCCGTGTGCATCCACTGCCTGAGATCGAGCCTGTGTGTGAGATCTCTGTCCCGAAGCTGTGACCCTAAGCCATTTTTCCATTGCTGAGACCATGGAAAAAATCATGTTTGTTTTTCCATTGGTTGTGTGGCCACACAGTGCTAGAGTACGTTGGAAGTTTGTTGACCTGTGAGCGATTCTCTCCAGGCAAGAGAGTGCGTAGAGGAAGGAGAGAAGTCCTGGAAGGAATCCTATAGCTTCCATAGAGCTTGGAGACTTCCAGTACAGTCTGTTGCTGTAACCCAAGGCAAGGGAGGTTAGCAGCCGAAGGACTGTCTAGGTGACAGAGAAGGTGTATACTCCTGGGGTGGAACAAGCATGTGGGGAATGAGGGTTTGTGGGCAGTGAGTGTGGGTGGTTCCTGGGAGAGAATCCCTTCCTGTGGCTGTGTGTTTTTTTCCCTGTAACCTCAACCTAACCTAGGATTCCTTGTCTCAGGGTGGAGCTTAGTCCCATCTCGGGGGTGACCCACTGCTGAGCTGATGAGTACTGTGGTATAAGGCTGGGAGGTTCGTGGAAGGCCTGCACTTGGTTGGTGGATTCTACCACAGTTAAAAAATAAGTATCTGATTATGTTTTAATCATGTTTTGCGTGAATCTATTGCTTATGTTATCATGATTTCCGCTGTGTATATGAATTAGTATGAAACGCTATTGCTTTGTTAATTATGGTAGTAACTCATATGAATACTCTGTGTAGAATGTGTTTATTTTTCTAAATGCATGTGGATTATATAATACCTGTATAATTTATGTACTATGTGGTGTTAAAGTTTCCTTTTAAGAGCGATTAAGCCATGGTATCTGAAAAGGTGCACAATAGTTTGGTATCAGAGCCAAGGTTTCGACACTGAGCCTAGATGGGCCAGTGGAGCAGTCTTTGGACCGAGAATGCGAGGGGAAATTGGGTGTAGAATGCCAATTTGGGACCCTGGTTTTCTCCAAAGTGTCAAGGAGTTACTTGATGAGTTTTTAAGCTCAGGAGGTATAGCGGCGTTATGAAACTGCAGTCGGTGTGGTATAAGTACACAGGAAAAGAGGACTGCACACCAGAAGTTTTGGAGCTTTAGGATATCTTCGAGAGGGAAGGTGAACCCTCATGATAGTCAGATATGGAAAGTGTGCACAGGGTTTAAAGCCCTTTGGAATTGCACAGGAGTGTGGAAATCGCGATACGCAAAATCCCGAATTAGTCAGGACCGTCCATCCGAAAGAACGCGCGGGGAGCGGTCAACCTTTCGCTGACTCGTAACTTGAAATGGTCAAAGGGTGAGTTTGTGAGAATTCATGAAACATGAATTCATGATTGAATCATAATCGTCGATCTAAGAGAGATCTGGACTGTTAATTTTCCAGGAAGAAATCGATGTTTTGGGAGATGGGAAGTGAGGAGAGGTGAACAGCTCCGAAACCCAAAACCCTGAAATCCCGAAACAACCTACACCGTAGATTGTGGGGAGAAGAACTTGACCATTCAATAAAGTAGTTAAATAGACATTGATTTTGGGATTTCGGAAAATGGAAGTTCAAGATGTGTGGATGCACGAACTTTCGATGCCCGAAACCCTAAAACGCCAAAAGGATTTGCGTCGTAGATCTGAGAAAGATCTGACAAGTTGGATTCTACTAGGAATGGACGTGGACACATGGATATGTACCACGTTCTAGTGGACCAAGAATAAAGGAGAGAGTGGTGGGACCCGATGACGTCGTTAAAAGCAACATTGACCCTCATGAATGTGCCACGTGCCACTGTGGTTGTGGGTGACCACTGTGCTATGTGGGCCCGGAGGGTAGAGTAAATCAGAATTTTGGAAGTCGAGGGTTGGAAAGGAAAGAAATTCTGACAACCTCTTGGACCGAAAACCCGAAGTCCCGAAGTCCCGAAATCTCCGAAGACAGAAGGATCGTAGCGGATTTTAAGGATGACAACTATGTTGTGGGCCCAGAGAATAAGGAAACCGATTTTTCAGAATTCGGGAATTAAAATGATAAAAGGTTGGGAGTCACTGAAAAATGAAATCTCGGGTGCCGAAAACCCGAAGTCCCGGGTACCAAAAACCCGAAGGCCCGAAAGTCTCGAAATGTTGAAAATGAAAGTTTCCAAGACCCGAAAATTGCAGAGCTGAATGAGAGCTCAGAAAACTTATTTGAATCGAAATGTATTTTGTTCTTGTTCATATTGGCGTATAAATGTTGTGGATTGTTCATTAATTTTTAATGGCCTGAGAAACTTTGAATTGAATTGCACAGTGCATGTATAGATTTCAACGAGGGTCAGGACTCCAGTTAACCAACGCCGAGTATGGAAGTGGAAGGATCGAACTCCAATGGGCATGGAAAAGAAAAGGATAAGGAAGGACACATAATGAAAATCATAGAAGGATTTCAAAGAGAGGCCCAAGCTCACCGAACTGATGGCCAAAATCTCATGAAAGTTAGGGATCGACATGGTGTATTAAACTTAAAATTTTTGAAGAGCCTGGAAAAAATAGAGAGGAAACTCAAGAAGGGAAGAGACTCAAGTAAGAAGGAGAGTCGTAGAACCCCTGGGAGAAGAAGGAGATCAAGAAGTGTCAGGACTCCCGAGAGGAAAAGGAGGTTGAGGAGTGGTAGCCGACATCTTAGTCACTCCCAAAGACATTCCAGTAGGGGAACACACAGTAGTTCGAGCTTGTCTCCTACCAGAAAGCACCGAAAATCTAGAAGGGATGAATTGAAAGGGGAAATCAACAAGATTAAACCGCCTACGTTCGATGGTGAACATAATAAGGAAGAAGATGTCGAAATATGGTTGTTGGGTATAAAGAAATACTTCCAACTGCATAATTATTTTTCCCATGTAGAAGGAAGAATTGCAATGTACTAGCTGAAAGGAAAAGAATCCATGTGGTGGGATCAGTTGGTGCAGGTGCAACACATCAGAGAGAAAGAGGTCACGTGGAAGCAGTTTAAGAGGTATTTTGAGAAGAAATACCTGACCAAAAGATACTATGACAGAAATATGAAGGAGTTCTTCGAACTCAAGTTGGGCAGTATGACCATTGATGAGTATGAACGAAGATTTCTGGAACTACTGAAGTATGTTCCATTCATCAAAGATGAGGCTGTTAAAATTCAGAGGTATCTGAGTGGACTGTCACCTTCCATTGGTGACAAGATTCAATATGATGATCCTAAGACTATCGAAGAAACAATAAGAACGGAAAAATGCTTATATGAACAACAAAGAGAAAAGGCTACCTTTCAGAAGGCTAGGGATGACCAGAAGAGGTTTAAGAAAGAATAGAGGAAGAATGGAAATATGCCACCCTTTTTAAAGAACAACCCTTGGGGACAATCATCTTTTAGAGACCCCAAGAAATTTGAAGGGAGTGAGCAAATGCCAAGGTCTCCACCTATGGAGTGTTGGGGCTGTAAAGGAAATCATAGGTACAAAGACTGCCCCCACAGAAAAGACAAAGCAAGAACTGTCCATATTGTTCAACAAGCTGAAACAATGGAGGATATGGGCAGCAGAATGCCAAGGATCTACGCAGCCCTGGACAACAAACAAGAAAAATTTCAATCGCACATGATTGAAGTGGAAGGTACGATCAACAACCGACCACTTGTTATTTTAATTGATTCAAGGGCTAGCCATAGTTATATAGATCCTAGAGTGGTGGAAAGTTTGAATTTAACAATAAGCAAACATGAAAAGTCTTGGTTAGTGAAGTTGGCCATAGGGACCAAGAGGAAGGTCACTGAATTGGTTAAGTCCTATTTAGTGTACATGAAAGGAATGAGCAATAAGGCTGAATTGAACATTTTTCCTTTAGGCTCATATGATTGCTTAATTGGTATGGACTGGTTGGACTAGCACCATGCCCTTGTGGATTTCCGTAACAAGAGGTTTACCTTCCTGAACAAAGAGGGAAGTCCGATAACAGTCCAAGGAATTCCCAGGGCCGTGGATGTTAGGGAAATCTCAGCCATGCAGATGAAGAAATGTTACCGGAAAGGCTGTCAATTATATGCAGCTCGAGTGGAAGAAGCATCCCGAGATGTAGTCTGGAATCTGGAAGATCAAGAGGTACTCAAAGAATTCAAGGATGTATTTAGGAGGTACCTGGACTACCTCTAAAGAGGGACTTGATTTTTCTATAAATTTCATGCTTGGAGCAGCTCCAGTTTCGAAGGCTCCTTATAGAATGAGTATGCCAGAGCTGAAAGAGTTGCAATTGCAGCTCGAAGAGCTACTAAAGAAGGGATACATTCGCCCCAGCATGTCACCTTGGGGAGCCCCGGTCCTATTCATGAAGAAGAAAGATGGGACGTTGAGACTGTGTATTGATTTCCGACAGTTTAATAAGGTCACTGTCAAGAACAAGTATCCTTTGCCAAGGATTGATGATCTTTTTGATCAGTTGAAGGATGCGAAAATATTTTCAAAAATAGATCTCAGATCTGGATATCACCAAGTGAGAATAAATGATGAGGACATTAGAAAGACTGCCTTTAGAGAAAGGTACGGTCATTATGAATTCATAGTGGTGCTGTTTGGACTGACAAATGCACCTGTTGTTTTCATGTG
Source organism: Picea engelmannii (assembly GCA_009831015.1). Lineage (NCBI taxonomy): Eukaryota > Viridiplantae > Streptophyta > Pinopsida > Pinales > Pinaceae > Picea > Picea engelmannii. The sequence continues at coordinate 310,555 of ML785838.1, read as the reverse complement.
CTTAATGAATGGAGTGTTCAAAGATTATTTGGACAAGTTTGTCATAGTCTTCCTGGACGATATCTTGGTGTATTCCAAGATGGAGGAAGAACATGAACAACAACTGAGAATGGTGCTACAGGTGTTGAGAGAACACCAACTGTACACAAAACTGAGAAAGTGTTCATTTTACCAAAGGCAGATTCATTACTTGGGGCACATTATATCAAAGGAAGGGATCGTTGTGGATCCTGAGAAGGTTGAGGCCATTCGAGAATGGTCAATGACAAGGAATGTTGCAAAAGTTAGATCTTTTATGGGTCTGACAGGCTACTACAGAATATTTATAGCCAGATTCTCAAAGATAGCTCACCCTATCACTTCCTTGCAAAGGAAGGAGAAGAAGTTCTAGTGGACTGAAGAATGTGAGAGCAACTTCTAGCGATTGAAGCAGCTACTAACTAGTGCTCCAATTATGAATATTGGAGATCCAAATAAGGATTACGTAGTGTGCACATATGCGTGCAAGGAGGGACTGGGAGGAGTTCTCATCCAAGAGGGATTTATAATTTGTTATGAGTCCCGAAAGTTGAAAGAGAATGAAAGGAATTATGCCACTCACGATTTAGAGCTAGCAGCAATCGTCCACACCTTGAGGAAATGGATACATTACCTCATGGGAAGGAGATTCGAATTAAGAACATACCACAATGGTCTAAAGTATTTATTTGATCAGCCGACTTTAAATGCGAGGCAAACCAGATGGCTAGAGTTTTTGTGCGAATATGACTTTGATATTAAGCATATCAAAGGGAAAGAAAATAAGGTGGCTGATGCACTCAGCAGAAAAGTGCATGAATTACATGCTACAACCATTAGCATGTATAGGACTAAGATGAAAGATAGAATTTTGGAAGCTGCAAATACTGATTTGTAGTACATAAGTCTTGTAGCAAAGCTACAACAGCGCGAGAGACCACATACCAAGGAAAGTTACACCTTGGGAACTAATGGTTTACTTCTGTATAAAAATAGAGTGTATGTACCCAATGTATGAGAATTGAAGCTAGCAATTCTAAAGGAGATGCATAACGTGGCTTATGCTGGACATCCTGGATATCAGAAGATTGTGGCAGCTGTCAAAAGCCATTATTTTTGGCTGGGTATGAAGAAAGAAGTTGCTGAATACATCACCATATGTATGGAGTGCCAGAAGGTTAAGGCTGAGCATAGACACCTAGCAGGGTTGTTGCAACCTTTACCCATTCCTGAGTGGAAATGGAACGTGGTAACAATGGATTTTATCACCGGGTTACCTAGAACCAACAAACAACATGATTCAATCATGGTGGTGGTGGACAAGCTTACTAAATCTGCCCATTTTATTCCACTGAAAACCCACAGGGCAATTGATGTTGCTAATATATTTTTAAAAGAAGTTGTAGGCTTGCACATAATTCCTAAGACAATTGTGTCAGATAGGGACCCAAAATTCATCTCGAATTTCTGGAAAGGACTGTTCACGGGATTCCAAATGAATCTGAACTTTAGTACAACATATCATCCCGAGTCTGATGGTCAGACGGAGAGGGTGAGCAGGGTAATAGAATACATACTGAGAATGTATGTGATGGACAAACCATCAAGGTGGGAAGATTACCTGTATTTGGTAGAATTCGCCTACAATAATGGGTATCATGCATCATTGAAGATGAGCCCATTTGAATCACTTTATGGAAGAAAGTGCAACACTCCAGTGAGCTGGGATAATCTAGCTGACAGAGTAGTAGTTGGGCCTGAGTTGCTCAAAGAGATGGAAGATCAAATGATAAAAATTAAACAGAATCTAAAAGCTACCCAGGATAGGCAGAAAATTTACACTGACTGTAACATAACCCATAGAGAATTCAAAGTGGGTGACCATGTTTTCCTGAAAGTGAAGACTAACAGGAGTTCCTTGAAGTTGGGAAGTTGCACCAAATTGGCAGGAAGATTTTGTGGGCCATTTGAGATCCTGGAAAGGATTGGGCCAGTTGCATACCTACTTGCACTACCTGCGTCTATGACTGTACATAATGTGTTTCATGTTTCACTTCTTAAGAAATATGTACCTGATGCTAATCATGTTATCGATTGGAATGTGATTCAGGTGGAACCAGAAGGTGTCGTGCAAGTGCATCATGTGCGCATATTGGACAGAAAAAGAAAACAACTCTGGAATCAAGCCATAGAGCTTATAAAGGTTCAGTGGACCTGGTACTGTCCTGAGGACGTGACATGGGAGCATGAAGAAGTTATGCAGGAAAAGTACTCGCATCTTTTTGAAAATTTTGAAAGGCTTGCAGAGACAGTGTAAGTTGCACTGAGGACAGTGCAAAAATAAGGGAGGGGGATTGTAATGTCCCCAAGGCCGAGCCCAGTTGTAACTATGATGTATGAAATGAATTATAAATATGTGTTATAGGTTGGTGAGCCAAGTTTGTATAAGCCGGTGGGCTTATGTGATTGTTAGGCCAGAGAGCCTAAGGGTTGGAGGCCAAGGGCCTGATTTTGTACTTGTATTTATGCAAAAACACTTAATAAAATTGTAAACACCGCCAGGTGCAGACCGACCATGATGAATGAGTGAAGGGGGACTGAGTTTCCACAAAGAAGGCAAGGGATTAGGGGCTGGAAGGTGGGAAAAGGGGATAAATGTTTATCCTAAGGGGGGGGCTTAATCCTAGGAGTAATATTTTATTATTATTCCAAAAGAACATGTGCCATTTATATTTTTTTCTCCTAAGTTCCTGACCAAGGGAAGGTGATGCGTGCTGGTGGAACACATGCAGTCTCCAAGGCGACAAGTGTCGACCCTGGTGCATGCGAATAAAACATTTTGGGTGGACCATGAGGGGGGTTCACTCTCTCATTCGAGCGGACTGCCTGAGGGTGTACGGGCTCTGAGCAATACAACTGACCCGAGCTCTACAAAAAAACCTCGTACACTTTCTAAACTGAAAAATCCTGTGTTGTGTCTGAAGAATCTGTGTGCATCCACTACCCAAGATCGAGCCTATGCGTGAGATCTCTGTCCCGAAGCCGTGACCCTGAGCCATTTTTCCATTGCTGAGCCTGTGGAAAAAGCCATGTCTTTTTTTCCGTTGGTTGTGTGGCCACGCAGTGCTGGACTGCGTGGGAAGTTTGTTGACCTATGAGCGATTCTCTCTAGGCAAGAGAGTGCGCAGAGGAAGGAGAGAACTCCTGGAAGGAACCCTGTAGGTGCCACAAATCTTGGAGACTTCCAGTCCAGTCTGTTGTTGTAACCCAAGGCAAGGGAGGTTAGCAGGCGGAGGACTGTCCAGCTGACAGAGAAGGTGTATACTCTTGGGGTGGAATAGGCATGTGGGGAATGAGGTTCTATGGGCAATGAGTGTGGGTGGTTTCTGGGAGAGAATCCCTTCCTGTGGTTGTGTGCTGTTTTCCCTATAACCTCAGCCTAACCTAGGATTCCTTGTCTCGGGGTGGAGCTTAGTCCCATCTCGGGGGTGACCCACTGCTGAGCTGATGAGCAATGTGGTCTAAGGATGGGAGGTTCATGGAAGTCCTGCACTTGGTTGGTGGATTCTACCACTGTTAAAAGATAAGTATCTGATTATGTTTTAATCATGTTTTGCATGACTCTACTTCTTATGTTATCATGATTTCCGCTGTGTATATGAATGAGTATGAAACACTATTGCTTTGTTAATTATGGTAGCAACTCATATGAATACTCTCTGTAGAATGTGTTTATTTGTCTAAATCCATGTGGATTATATAATACCTGTATGAGTTATGTACCAAGTGGTGTTAAAGTTTCCTTTTAAGAGAGATTAAGCCATGGTAGCTGAAAAGGTGCGCTATAGTCCATGATAAAGTATCCATTCAAATTCTTGAATCAATATCGACTAAGTAGTAGTCCATAAGCTTATGGTATATCCACTACAAAGATGTCAATTACTAGAACACATTTCCGGTGTGTATCCATTTTGATCATGACGTCCTTGAGCTCCCCAATAAATTTAACCTAAGTCTTGTCTAGTTCTATAACATGCTTATCGCTTTTGAGCGAGACTACATTTAATTTCTTGCAAATAGACAATGGCATAACATTAGAGGATTCCCCTGAGTCAACTAAACAATTATGGAGGTTTTTGTTGAAGACTTTGAACATTAAAAGGAACAGTGGGACACAAGGATTTCCTTTTTTATCTATAGAGACGACGTTCACATTTGGTTTATTTTTTAGGTCCATGGGTGATCCAAGGGATCAAATTTTGCCAAAAATTCAAAGTGCTCAGAATCGCTTCAATTTGAATAGGTTCATAGGTCTCGTCGTCATGAACCCAACACAACTTGAACGGGTTCAAATGGACATCGGATGAGTGAGATATCACGTTCTGTTCAAATTGTCAAACAGGCAAAAACAATTGTTGACTGTATAGTCCGTACAGTTGCTAATGTGGCAGAGTCGTACGCTGATGTGGCAGGTGCTGAGTTGGCAGACAATTGGCAGTTGTGAGGTCAAATCATATCTTGACACATGGCACATTTTTGACAAGTGGGAAGCTGCCATGTGGCCCAGACATGGGCTGACACGTGGCACCGTATTTGATTGGTTGTTTAAAATTATATGAAGTCCGTGGGGATCAAACCCTAGACCTCTCGCCAAGGTAGGAGCACCTTCACAAGGCGTGGGCTACCAATAGCCCATGCATTAGTTCTTATTATATATATGGGTTTAAATATATTTAAGTTTGAACTGGTGTATACTTCGGTGTGTGGTCGGGCTGGGGATTAGCCCCAACCCGTGGTTGTGTTGTAAATACATATGACTGACGGTTAAAACACTGCGCGGGAGTTTAAAATTTCCAACGGTTTAATCCACGCACTGACACTTGTCGTTTGTTCATTCAATTTTGGACTTAGCGCTTTTGTGTGAGGGGGGGCGCGGTCACATGCCCCATATGTCCAATGCCTTTGCGGTTAGGGGGCTAGGTTCCCTAACCATTCTACAATTGCGTGCATGTTGTGGTTATGTGTCCAATGCTAGGTTTAAGCATGAAAAAAATGCGCAGAGGCCAGGTTGGACAAACAGAGGTGCAATTTGGCGATCCAGAGACAACAAGTTTGAAGGGGACTTTCCAAGAAGCCTATCTTCTTCATTGTTTTGGCCAAATTAGGTGCCAAAAAATCCTAGCTAGGGGTTTCTGGATGTTCTGAAGCCATTGGATCCATCTATTTGTAATTTTCAGCATTGTAAAGCACATATTTTATCACTTTGAGAAAATAATATAAAGATCCACTGGAAGCTGGACCAGGAGATGTAGTCCAAGAGAGGGGTGAACTCCTTTATCATTTGCTGCGTTATGTGTTTTACTATTCACTGTATTTGCTGGATATTATTTGCATCTTGAATGTGTATTTTTCTATGAAATTTGTGTTTGCAAATTGATCCTTTTTCATAAGCACACTTAAATAAAATTTTGCAAATATTTTCAAGAATACAAGCCTTTATCATTTTCAGATCAAGTTGGTATCAAAGCATAGGTTTTTGAAGGCTTGATTATTTGCAAGTGTTTGTTTTATGATGCTCACAAGGTTGAAACTCACAAGAGGAAAAGGTCAACTTGTAGAGCCAAGTTCTCATCCTTCAATAAGAAAGGTTATATTATCACCTCAGGCTTCAAGGAGGCATTCACCAAGTATGGCTCATGAAGAGAGTCATGAAAATATTCCTATAGAAGATGAAGATCTCAGAAAGGCTTTCATGGATATGAGGGAAATGCTGAAAGTTTTGATGGAAGAAAGGAATGCAAGGTTGTAAGGTGAAGGCTCCAACCCTTCAAAGAATAAGGGAGACAGTGGTGATAAAACTCCAAAAGGAAATGGAGGAAATGGTGCTACTCCACCTCCCTCACCTTCATCTTCCTCTTCTTCTACCAGTTCACAACCTCTTCCAAATTCTCCAAAGGGACATGGTAAAATTCCTCCACAAATTCCTTTGTTAAATCTTGATATTAAATTTGAATTGCCAATGTACAATGGAGAGGTAAATGTTGAGAAATTAGATAACTGGATTCGTCAGATTGAGGTGTATTGTATGATACAAAAAATTCAAGATGATGAAACAAAGAATCAGCTTGCTTATTTAAGATTGGATAGTAAAGCACTCATTTGGTGGGAAGCCAAGACTCAAGAGGACATGAGGAAACATGGTAAAATTTTAACCTCTTGGAATGATTTTATTGTTGCAATTAAAAAGCAATTTTACCCATTGGCATATATGCAGAAAGCTATTATGGATTGGCAAAATTTTAGACAAGCTAAAGGGAAAAATCTGCAAAGCTTTACTCAAGAATTTAGGAGAAGAGATTTGGTTTTGAGAGTAGATTTATCTTCTCAAGAAAATTTACTCAAATACATTGGAGCTTTACATAGTTACTTGAGACATACAATACTCATGTTTAACCCTTCTAATCTAGATGAAGTTTGTGTTCAGGAAACTCATTTGGAAGCCAGAGGACGGAATGAAACTCATGAGGGTAACAAGAAGCCTTTCAGTCATGGAGACAAAGGAAAGAGGAAGTTCAAGGGCAATGGAAAAAAGAATCATGTTGTTAAGAAAGAGGGAGAAAAATTTACATGCAAACATTGTTCAAAGGATGGCCATGATGAAGACCATCGTTGGAAACTTCATCCTGAAAGAAGACCCCAAAAGTTTGGCAACAAATGGGAGTCAAAGACTGCTGCAACCATACAACATGATTTAGGTTTTGATTGGGGTGATGAAACAAAAATTACAGCCATGGGTTATCAAGGTAAGGGTTCTATTGCATGTACTAGTTCTTCAAGTAATAGTAATCTCCATGAAACTCGACAAGAAAAAGAAAGAATATAACTTTTTCACATAAGGGTTGTTTCAAAGCATACCAAGATAGATACTCTTTTTGATACTGGATCTCAAGAAAACCTTATATCTGAAGACACTATGAAGAAATTAAATTTGGAAATTATTCCACATCCTAAAACATACCCTCTAGGTTGGATATGTGACAATGCTAAATTGGAGGTGACAAGAAGGTGTAGACTTCGGTTTGCCGTCACTGCAAATTTTATAGATGAGGTAGAGCTTGATGTTATTCCTTTGGATATATGTGGTATCATGTTGGGAAGCCCATACTTATATGATAGAAGAGCCATTTTTCATCGTCATGAGAATAAGTATCACTTTTTTTAAAATGGAGTTGAGTACATTGTTGGAGCACATTCAAAGAAGATGAATTTGTCACTTGTAAATGCAGGACAACTGAAGAGATTAGTCAATGCTAGTAATAATTTTGTTCTCTTTATGATTAAACCCAAAGATAATATTGAAAAAGAAGTTTTCCAAGGTTGTTATGCAAAGTTGAAATCTGATCTTTATGAGGTTGTTAACCAATACGATGAGATGTTTCAGGAACCAAAGGGATTACCTCCAAGAAGGGGTATCCAACATGAAATACAATTGCAGCAAGATTGTTCTCTTCCAAAGATTGGTATGTACAGGATGTCAGTCATGGAGAATGCTGAAATTAAAAAACAAATCCAAGAGTTGCTTGACAAAGGGGTCATCATGCCAAGCACATCGCCATGTGGATCTCCAATTGTGTTAGTGCCAAAGAAAGATGGTACATGGCATATGTGTGTAGATTTCAAGGCCTTGAACAAGATTATGATAAAAAATCACTATCCTCTTCCTAGAATTGATGATTTACTTGATCAATTGAAATATGCTAAGTATTTTACTAAGTTGGATTTGAGAAGCAGATATCATCTGATTAGGATTGCCGAAGGAGACACATGGAAGACAACTTTCAAAACAAAGCAAGGTTTGTTTGAGTGGATGGTAATTCCTTTTCAACTTTGCAATGCTCTTGCTACTTTCATGAGAGTTATGAATGATGTCTTAAGGCCTTTTCTTGATGATTGTATTATTGTCTACTTGGATGACATTTTGATTTTTAGCAAATCTCGTGAAGAGTATGTTGTGTATGTAAAGAAAGTTTTAGATGTTTTGAAAAAAGAAAAGTTGTTTTTGAAGATGTCTAAATGTGAGTTTGGAAAAAACTCACTTATCTACTCGGGGCATATTGTTGGTGGAGGAGAATTGAAAATTGATCCCTCCAAGGTCAAAGTCATATTGGAGTGGCCCAAGCCCAACAATGTGAAAGAGGTAAGAAGTTTTTTGGGAGAAACCCAATATTGGAGAAAGTTTATTGATAACTTTTCTTCAATTGCAGCTCCATTACATGCAGTGACAAGCATCAAACAAGTTTCTCAATGAGGAGGCAAGAAACAAAAGGATTTTGATACTTTGAAGGAGTAAATCAGTTCAGCCCCAGTTCTTGCACTTTTGAATTTGAGACAACCTTTTGAAATCCAAACTGATGCAAGCAATTATGCAATGGGAACAGTCTTGTTACAACATGGTAAGCCCATTTGTTTTCATTCTGAAACTTTTAGTGGTGTCGTGATTAACTATCCTACTTATGATAAGGAGTTGTATGCATTGGTGCAAAGTGTGAAAAAAAGGAAACATTATTTGTTTGGGAAAGAAACTATCATTCACACGGATCATCAACCACTGCAATACTTACAATCACAAATAAAGCTACAACAATCAAGGCACTTCAGATGGATGGGTTTTCTACAACAATTCCACTTGGTCATAAGGTATAATAAGGGCATTTATAACAAAGTTGATGATATGATTTCAAGGCCTATTATTAGTGCTTTAGTTATTCTTAAGCATAGTCCTATCATGCATGAGAGCTATGTTGAGCAATATGCTTTAGATGTTGATTTTAAAGAAGTATATGCAACTTTGTGTCATTCTAACCATGTTGAGGAATTG
>ML785838.1:290849-301609 GCA_009831015.1 Picea engelmannii | reverse complement strand
CATTCTAACCATGTTGAGGAATTGGATTACCATGTGCATGATAATATTTTGTATCATCTTGGCAAGCTATGTATTCCACATGGTGAAAGAATCAACATAATAAGAGAAGCTCATTCTTCTCTTATTGCTGGTCACTTTGGTGTAGGAAAGACGATGGCTAATTTGCAAAGGTACTTCTATTGGCCTAAAATGAATGAAAGTGTTTCAAGATATGTTAGAGGATGTTCGTTATGTGCCACAAGAAAACCTATCAATAGAAAGTTGGGTTTGTATACTCCACTTCCGGTTCCTTCTCGTCCTTGGGAAAGTATTTCCATGGACTTTGTAGGAGGTTTACCTATGTCTAAAAAAAACCATGATTATCTTTATGTTGTGGTTGATCGATTTAGTAAAATGTGTATTTTGATGCCTTGTAAGAAGCAGGTTACAGCTGAGCAAACGACACAAATGTTTTTTCAGCATGTTATGGTACATTTTGGATTGCCTAAATCCATTATTTCTGATCGAGATTCTTAATTTATTGGGAACTTTTGGTCAAGTTTATGGGCACTCATGGACACCAAACTGAAAAAGAGCACAAATTTTCATCCACAAACCGATGGTCAAACAGAAGTGGTCGATAGAACAGTGGTGCATATTCTTCATGGTTATTGCAACAAGCATCCTAAACTTTGGGATGAGCATTTACACTACATTTAACATGCTTACAATCGAGCTAAGCACTCTTCAACTCAAACATCGCCATTTGAAGCATGTTTTGGCTATTTGCCCAAATCTCCTTCAGATTTTATCTTTGGGAAGGATACTGCTATTGATGGTCAATATGACATTGATAGGGAAGAAAATTTCATTGAACAAATTCAGTCGATACATCAAATGGTACAAGAACAATTGGAAAAGAGTCAAGACAAGTACAAGACAAGACATGACAAGCATCATGTTGATCACAGTTTCCAAGTTGGAGATGAAGTTTGGCTTTACATTAGTAAGGAGAGGCTTAAAGGAGAAGGTAAAAAACTGAAACCAATTAGATATGGTCCTTTCAATATTCTTGAGAAGATTGGTAACAATGCCTTCCATTTGGATTTACCTCCTTATATGCAAATGTATGCAGTTGTTAATGTTGAGAATTTGAAATTGTATGAGCCTCCTTTGATTGATGATCAAGGAGAACATGTTCAGATTTCTTCTATAGATGATTTCTCCCTAGAATATCTTATAGAACTGCATGAAGACACAATCCTTGATAGGAGAATGAGAACTTCAAAACAGGGAAAAGTGGAATATATTTGAATTGTTCTTAAAGGCACAAATCCAAGCAAATCCAAGTGGATTGAGGTTGGGAAGGTGAGGGAACTATAACCTCATCTTTAGATAGACTGAAAGTAGACTTTTGGAGGTCCAAAATCTTTCCAATGGGGAGGTGTGATCCAGGGGATCAAATTTTGCTCAAAATTCAAAGTGCTCAGAATCTCTTCAAATCGAACAGGTGCGTAAGCCTCGTCGTCATGAACCCAATAAAACTCAAACGGGTTCAAATGGACATCGGATGAGTGAGATATCATGTTCTGTTCAAATTTCCAAACAAGTGAAAAAATTTGCTAACTGTACAGTCCGTACAGCCCATACAGTTGTTGAAGTGATAGGGCTGTACGCTGACGTGGTAGGTGCTGAGTTGGAAGACAATTGGTAGTTGTGAAGTCGAATCATATCTTGACACGTGGCACATTTTTGACAAGTGGGAAGGTACCACATGGCACAGATATGGGCTACCGCGTGGCACCATATTTGATTGGTTGTTTAAAATTATATGGAGTATGTGGGGATCGAACCTCGAACCTTCCGCCAAGGTAGGAAAGCCTTCACACGACGTGGGATACCAAAAACCCATGCATTAGTTCTTATTATATATACAGGTTTAAATATATTTAAGTTTGAACTGGTGTATATTCCAACGCGTGGTCGGGCTAGTGCTTAGCCCCAACCCATGGTTGTGTTGTCAATACATATGACCGACAGTTAAAACATTGTGCGGGAGTTTAAAATTGCCAATGGTTTAATCCACGCGCCGACACTTGTCGGTTGTTCATTCGATTTTGGACTTAGCCCTTTTGTGTGAGGGGGGGCGCGGTCACATGACCCATATGTCCAATGCCTTTGCGGTTAGGGGGCTAGGTTCCCTAACCATTCTACAGTTGCGCGTGTGTTGCGGTTATGTGCACAGTGCTAGGTTTAAGCATGGAAAAAATGCGCAGAGGCCAAATTGGACACACAGAGGTGCAATTTGGTGATCCAGAGACAACAAGTTTGAAGGGGAACTTCTAGGAAGCCTATCTTCTTCATTTTTTTGGCCAAATCAGGTGCCAAAAAAGCCCAACTAGGGATTTTTGGACGTTCTGAAGCCATTGGAGCCATCTATTTGGCATTTCGAGCATTGTAAAGAACATATTTTAGCACTTTGAGAAGATAATATAAAGATCCATTGGAAGTTGGACCATGAGATGTAGCCCAAGAGAGGGGTGAACTCCTTTATCATTTGTTGTGTTATGTGTTTATTGTTCACTGTATTTGCTGGATATTATTTTCATCTTCAATGTGTATTTTTCTCTGAACTTTGTGTTTGCAAATTGATCCTTTTGGATAAGCACACTTAAATAAAATTTTGCAAATATTTTCAAGAATACAAGCCTTTATCATTTTTAGATCAATGGGAGAGGGAACCTCCCATGATTCAGTGCTTTTTATAGAGGATTCTACTGACTTTAAGGATTGTAAAATAAAGTTTTTTTGCTGGGTAATTCTACACATGTCCATGACCGACACATTAACCTTCAATATTTTTAAGTATTCTACTATATTGTAGTCTAGCTTAGGTGACTCTCGAGTATGGATGTTTATCGTATTTTTTTTAGAGACAAAAGTTTCTTTCGGGTGATCGTTTGTTTGTTTTCCTCTCGAGGTTTGGACAATAGTAAGGTCATTTGATACCAATTGATCCTTCATGTTTTCACAACCAAAACCTCAACACCTGGTTCTTGAACCTCAAATATATCATCGGAAGGCATTGGCAAGTCAAGATCCCACATCAACATGGTTGTTTTGTCTGGTGGGTCAAATTCATCTTGATCAACAATATTTACCACTGAGCCGCTTGATTGTTTGGTAAGGGAAACTTCGTCCAGGAACTGATTGGCCATCAAATTCATAGCATGCACCAATTTTGGACAGTCTCTTTCAGATTTTTTCTCTTGATGATAAGTACAAAAAGATTCAGATGCTCCATTACCCAAACCTTTGTGATACGGGTCTTTCTTCAAGGGTTGACATCAATGAAAACCAACCTTAATCAACAATAATTACTTTAGTTTGGTTATTTTAATATATATTTATATATTATAAAATATTTCAATATATTTCAATTTTCCCTAATGTTTTATAATTCTTTAATATTAATGTATTAAATCAACACAGATTCATCTTAACCTCGGATCTATCAAGATTTAGAGTCTCGAAGTTAAAAAAATTATTTGATCCCTCTGGGTATAACCACAAGTTCGACCACTATTGAATCCAACCCCTTTGGGTTGTATAATAATAACAATTTCTTACTTTAGATTGCTTAATAATAATAATAACAACAATAATAATATTTTAAGGTTCACCCAAGAAAACACCAAATTGGTCTATGAGACACCCTTGTTTGTGGGACATTGGAGAAAAGGGCGTTCAATATTGATCAGGTTGTGGATATCGACGCCATCAAACTGGCGTCCAAGCACAGTGTCTACGTATATAGATTAGAAGCAATCGTTGTAGAAAGGTAGGTTTTCACACTAAACCTTACCATTCATAAAATATGTGGATGTACAAACTTCTTTATAGTTAGAAATTAGAGTGAGTGGAGATAGAAGATTGGATCCTCTATTTTTTTTATTTGGACTATGTAATGGTATTTGTTTATTGGGTGGTATTGATACATCTTAATTTCTCAATTGTGGAGAAGTGTCAAATGATTAATTTCTCAATTGTGGAGAAGTGTCAAATGATTTCAGATCTCAAATTTCTTTAAGAGTGTAAAAATTTGACAAGAAGTATGTATTTTGCTGGATTTAATTTTTGTAAATGGATTTGAGGTTATTTGAGAAGAGGTATGTGTTTTGTTGGATTTAATTTTTGTAAATGGATTTGAGGTTATTTGAGAAGAGGTATGTACTTTGGTGGATTTAATTTTTGTAAATGGATTTGAAGTTAAATTTTTGAGATAGCCTAAAATGTTAAATTTTTTTTAAGAGTATAAAAATTTGAAAAACTATATATACTTTGGTAGATTTAATTTTTGTAAATAGATTTAAAGTTAAATTGAATTTAAAGTGGTTTCATTTACAAATAACCATGCTAAAATCATTTTATCAACAAGAAAAATTGTCCCAAATCATTACTTGATATAATTTAACCTCGTCCAATAAGAACATATAAGTTTTTAGGAAAAGCTTGATGAAATTTAACATCAATTGATGATACTATGTGGTTGGCTTTTGTGTAAAAATATTTTGATGAATAAGAATATAGTTAGCATGTCTCTTCTCAGTTTATTAGTTAATCAAATATTATCTTTGTAAATTGATCGTGTTTTATGCTGGTATATGAAGCACAGTGTTGTGTTCATTGTTGATGAAGATATCTTAAATTTTCTTATACATGGGATCATGTTTTATAATGGTATATGAAGCACAGTGTTGTGTTCATTGTTAATGAACATATCTTGAATGCTCTTATACATACTAGGTCTAAAGTAAGATGATCTTTTCATAAATGGACTCAATTATGAGGGCATATTTAACAATTCCAACCAAGACTTTAAAATATTCACAATCTAGCCAATAAATATTTTGTAGTTCTATATTTATGTTTTTGTCACTTCACTTATTCTAGTTCATTATTTATCTTATTTGTTTTCCCCCATTGTTTTAGAGTTTTATCATTTTGATTATTTTCCCTTTGAAAGCTATGTCATTTTAGATCTTGTTTTTATTCATTTGTTCATGTGATTCATTTTTGTGTATTGTTAACATGTTCTTGTACTATCTTTTTATATTCTTTAATATGAGGAGATATTAATATGTTTTGTTCAATATCACTTTAAGAGTATACCATAACTCTTAAACCCCATAATTTCTTAATTTGTTCATGTGATACAACTATATTCTTTAATATGAGGAGATATTAATATGTTTCGTTCAATATCACTTTAAGAGTATACCATAACTCTTAAACCCCATAATTTCTTAATTTGTTCAGGTGATACAATCTTTTCTATATGTTAACATGTTCTTGCATTATCTTTTTATATTCTTTAAATTTTTATCTTTTTATATTCTTAAAATTTTTACTTTATGAGGAGAGATTACTATATTTGGTTCAATATCACTTTAAGAGTATACCTGATAATTACTTCATTTATTCATGTGATTCATTATTCCTTGTTTGTTAACATTTCTTCATTTCTTCATGTGATTCATTATTTTGTGTTTGTTCACATGTTTTTCACTATTTTTTTTATAGTCTTTAAATTTCAGTTTTATGAAGAGACACTAATATATTTTGTTCAATATCACTTTAAGAGTATATCCCATATCACAAAAGAAAAAATAATCAATATAAAGGAATATTATTGGTTAGAGAAATCAATATATGTCTTGATTTGTTAATGTGATTCATTATTGTGTCTTTGTTAACTTGTTTTTGTACTATTTTTTTATAAACTTTAAATTTCAGTTTTATGAGGAGACATTAATATATTTTGTTCAATATCACTTTAAGAGTATATCTCATAACACAAAAGAAAAAATAATTTGATATAAAGAAATATTGTTTGTTAGAGAAAAAATATATTTGAGGAAAAAACTTGATAACTAGATTTTAAAATCATTGTAGATTAAAAAGGAAAATAATTACTCAAATTTAAAATCAATACACTTAATAAAATGAATTTAATAACTTAATTCTTAAATCAACATAATCTTATAATATTAATTTTGATGTTGAAATCAATACAATCTAAAAATAAACATAATAATTTTACATTGTTTATATTATTGTTGTAATAAAAGAATAAAATTAATAACTTATATTTAAATGAATGCATTATAAAAAAATATCATATTAATTAATTTGAAGTTGAAATCAATACATAAATAAAGGTAAAGAATCCATATTCATCAATAAGAATTACGAGTGAGGCAATATCTCCATTATAATAGCTAGTTATGAAGATTAAAGAACAATATTTTTTAATCAAAGTGTCTTGTAATTTCACATGTTATTTAGAATCATAACATTTTCAAAAGTATCTTAATAAAAATTATGACTCACACAATAGCTATCAAAACTAAAGAACATTTTTTTATTAATATATTTTATAATTTCACATATTATTTATAACCATAACAATTTTAAAAGTGATCTCAATCTTAATGTTTATTTTACACTTGTGTACAAGTTATAATCACAATATAAGAAATAACTTAACAATTAAATCTAAGCTTAAATTGAATAATTATTAAATAAACCATTAAATAGTATACATTCTCTTCATTCCAAAGTTTATATATAACGTTTATTAATACTATGGTTTCACTTCCTTAATTTATTAGATATTAAGTTATATGAATCTAGGTTGTCTCTTTAATTTTAGAAATATACCTTAAAATGTTATATCATGAAAATGTAAATAGAAATGTAATTATATAGTACTGGAGAATGTAAAAAAGTTTAAATATAATTTTTATTAATAATATGATTACACTTCTTCTTTATTTTATTAGATATTAAATTATATGAATTTAGGTTATCTCTTACATTTTGGAAATATACCTTAATTTTAGAAATATATCTTAATGAAAATATACCTTAAAAATGTGATATAAGGAAAATGTAAATATATGTACAACTATATGTTACTTGGAAAATGAAAAAATATCATTAGGTAGCAATATTATGTAACCAACGTCCCAATCTACCATGCCATGGAGAATCTACCATGTAAAAGGATATTCACCTAAGTTCACACATTCAAATCCAAAGGGGGTAGGGTATGTATACTTTTGTATACTTTACCATTCAAAGAATATAATTATAGTATTAAAAAGAGAATATCATTAATTATGCTAAATTTTGAATGAACATGATATATGACTCGTGGGACAAATATTACTTATGCATAGTTTCTATGGTTGTGATGGTGTTAAGGCTTAATCCATGATCTAGGTCCAAAACCAAGGTGTTAGGCCTTAATCATGGACCTAGATCATGGATTAAGCCTTAACACCATCCATCATGTAGTAAACCTCAAAATAATCATGAACTAGTTATGGCTTAATATCCTATATTTTTTCTCTAGACCATAGCTTGGGCTAGGAGTACCTTGAAATGACTACTTGCATGTAAGCTAAAGATTCCTTCTGTAGGGCTTGTGTGGTGGCCTTGGACTCTATGAAAATCTAAAGAATCTAACTATCCATATAGATAAATGTTTGGCCTAAGACCCTATTTTTTTCTATAGATCATGGCTTAGGAATTAAGAAACATCTAAGGTGTGTTCAACCTAGAAATGGAAATCATATCATGCTCACAAGACAAGTATTACTTGTGTGGATATTTCTCTTGGGCCCACTCATGGCCCATCAACTAGATTAATGTTGCATCCCAATACCATAGATTTAGGCCTTTGACCATGTCTTGGGAGTACTTGGTAAAAATATGGGATATTTAGTAAAAATATAGATTTGTCTAATTGGAAATATGTATTGGAAAGGGGGTCGACAAAAGAATTTTGGAATGTATTTAGCAATAACTAGTGAAACTAGAGGCCTTCTTTAATATCCCATGAACAAACATAAAGGAAAAATGGCTTAGATTATTATGTTGGCCAAATTTCCTTTATATAGGAATACAATGGATCTACTCAAGATGTACACAACCCAAGGCTTAGAAGGAAATACTAAACAAATCTTGCACACATCCCAAAGGTTGGAATGGTGCACTTACAAGCCACACATTAATAAATACCAACTAGCACAACTAGAAATGAGGAATGTTGTCCTTAAGGGCTAGACGTTGAGCTAGGCACTACTGGATTGAGGGATGTGTCTCAATGTTAGTTACCAGATCTATTATATTAAACAAAAAATGAAAATATTGCAGAAAAATAGCAATGGAAAAATATAAATATAGAGAACCACAACTAAAACAGATACCTTTATTGATAGGAAGCAATTTTCACTTGCCTCTTTGAGGGGTGAACCTCCAGCAGAGCAGTGCTCTATTACAATAATTATCAAGACACATATTTCTTATGCCTCCTACTCTTATATATACTAATTCTATATTCTAAAGAACATTCTATAGAAATATCCTTTTAGAAGCGAAAGCCTCTGTGAATTCTTCTTACATTGACTTGTTCACATTTATTAAATAGGCCTTATTAAATAATGTCAAACTTTATTACATGGAAAATATATTATTCTACCTAATTGAGGGGCTAGGGAGGTTATGTCCATAACATTCCCTCCCCCTTGAAGAAAAACGTTGTCCTCAAAGCTCGAGATGAGGAAATTGTTGCAGAATGGTGGCCGAATCCTAGGTGGAATCTTCTCGAGTTGTATCTTTCCACTGAAATAACACTTCCTTGATGGTGTGTTGATGGAGGCAATGTTGTCATTGGTCCAAGAATTCTTATGGATGCAACCAAATGGAACCTTCTTAATCCAACTTAGGGAGGCTCGTTTGAGGTTGGCACTTAGTTCCAATCACTTTCTTTAAGTATGAGATATGAAAAACATAATGGATATTAGAATTACTGGGAAGAGATAACTAGTAGGCCACATGCCCCACTCTCTTGAGAATAGTATAAGGACCATAAAATTTGCGAGCAAGTTTTTGACAGTGTTTAAATTTGATTGAAGTCTTCTTATAAGCTTGCAGAGAAAGAAACATGTGGTCCCATTCGACAGATTGACGTTTGAAATGACCTTGATCTACTTATTGCTTCATGAAATTATGATCCATGACCAAATTTTCTTTGAGGGTATAGAGAATGGACTCTTGGATTGTAAGAATTTTGTCAACCTCTTAAACCTTTTTGACACCTGACATATATGAGAGAAACAATGGTGGCGTTTGTCTAAAGACTGCTTCAAAGGAGTCATGCGAGTATTTGTATGGTAAGAGGTGTTGTACCACCACTCAACTAGGGTTAACCACTGATCCCATTGATTTTGTCTATTAGATGAAAAACAACACATATATGTTTCCAAACACTTGTTGAAAACTTCCATTTGGCCATCAATCTGGGGATTATAGGAGGTGATGAGATGCGATTGGATTTCCTGAAGTATCACATTCCAAGACAAAAGTATTTGTGAACTCGAGAAGATCCAAGACTGGAGACATGCACATAGCCTATTTCAACGCATGGAAGGATTTATCAATGACTAGAGTCCAATTGAAAGCATTCTTTTGAAGGAGAGTTGTGAGAGGTGCACCAATTTTTCCATAATTCTAAACAAACTTGTGATAATACCTTTTTAAACCCATAAAACCACACAAACTCTTAAGAGTTTTAGGGTGAGGAAATTCCTTCATAGTTTCAATTTTCTTAGGATCCACCCATATTCCATACTTGTTGACAATATGACCCATACACTCCACTTCAGAGGCTCCAAAGGAATATTTAGTTTATTTGAGGAAAATTTTGTGCAGAGCGAGAAGATGGAGAAGTTGATCCACATGGGTGAGATGGGCTTCCCAAGTTTTTCTATATATGAGAATATCATCAAAGAAAAGAAAGAAAAAATGATGAAGGAATAGATTGAAGACATGATTAATGAGACTTTGGAAAGTGGAGGGAGCATTATACAGGCCAAAGGGCATGACCAAGAACTCATAGTGACCCTCATCAATTCTAAAGGTAGTCTTGGGAATGTATTCCTCTTTCATATGTATATGATGGTAGCTAGAATGGATATCAAGTTTAGTAAAGTACTAAGCACCACTCAACTCATCCAACAGGTCATCAATGAAATGAATGAGAAATTTGTCTTTGATGATGAGTTTGTTGAGGGCATGAAAGTCAGGGAACATGCACCAAGTTACTTCTTTCTTGAGTACCATGAACACAAGAGAGGAATAGGGGATATTATTAGGACATATAACACCTACTTTGAACAATTCTTGAACAATTTTCTCAATTTCATTCTTCTGGGAAAAGGGATGATGATAAGGGAGAACATTGGGATGAAGGATACCATGTACTAGAGGAATGGAATGATCATGAACACCATGGGAAGGGGGAATTCCATGGTGAGTGGAAAAAATGACTTGGATTTTGGAGAGGATAGATTGGAGGTCAGGATGCACAAAGGGTGTATCGATTGCTTGAATGGAATGGAGTTAGGAAATAATTCCTTAATGACCTTTTTTGAGGAAATTTTCCATTCAATGGGAATTGATGATGTCAGGGGAGCTTGTTGTGATGCCTTGGAACTTATTTTGTTGTCCCTCCTATTGGAATTTCATAGTTAATTAATTAAAATCCATTAGGATGGGTCTCAGAGTGCATAGTCATTCAACACTAAGCACAACATGTCGATAGAAAACATATGAGAGTTCAGGTGGTACTAACCAATTTGTAGGTGCACATTTTCACAACTCATATATATATATATATATATATATATATATATATATATATATATATATAT
>ML785838.1:274024-290046 GCA_009831015.1 Picea engelmannii | reverse complement strand
ATAATAAATTTAATGGAGAAATTAGAAGTGGGTTAACCCTAAAATAAGGAAAGTGGGCAAAGTGACCTAGAAGATGTTTTAAAGGAAGCTACTTGGAGAGTATAAATAAGAGGAAAGGCTCTCTCATTTAAGACACACTTGAGCATATTGAATACCTATAGGTTTCCGAGATAACCAAAGGATATATAAGATGAATTTTTGAGGAAAGTGAAGAAAAGAAGGCCGAAATTCAAGGAAGGATAAATTCTTTTGATGATGCTTTCTAAGGTATGTTTTTTTCACGTCATCTCACCATTTTCACAATAATTTTTTTTCTAGAATGATTCAGACCATGAAATTTCTATTCCATTGAGGAAACATATCCAAGTATCTAGGATAAAAAATTCAGCTTGTGGGTCATTGTATTTTGGGAGTTACACTCCGTGGAAAATAGCGTTTGTGGCTAGTCCTGAAACTAGTAAAAAACAAGGGTTTCAGGTAAAAATGTCATAAATTCTTTATAATAGATCCAAATTAAGTACAACCAAATGTGTTGGTTATATTAGAGTCTATAGTATGGTGTGTAGCAGTTTCAAATCAATTAAAAAAATATTTCATGTGGGGAATGCTCTACATGGTCACTCTCTAGAATAAGATAGAATTCAACAAGGTGTGCCATTTTTTCCATAACTCATTTTATGAGAGGTTCCAAGTAGTGAAACCTGAAGGAATTGCATAAAAAACACTAAAGAAAATTGTATATCAGATTCAAAGATTTATTCATTACAGTTACAAAGTTATGATTACTTCAAGTTAGGGTTGTTGACTAATCCAAAACTAGTCTTGTGAGACTAAAGAAACGTTTGATGAAAATGATAGTCTCTTGTTGTTAAAGTTAAGGAAGGTTTGCAGGTATGTGATCATATACACCAGGTCTATTATAGAGTTACAAATCATATTTATATGATGAAATTGATGAGGGATTTTGGTTGAGGTACAAGTTGGGTACATGGTCGAGACAAGTAGTTGATGAGTTGGCACATACATGAGGTGTATAGTTGATGATGTTGGTACATATTGATGAGTACTTGACACATGATTGGTACATACTTGGTACATGGTTCGTTTCACTTGTTTATGCTACATGTTGATTACAAATTGTTTGGTACAGGTTGGTGCATGGTTGATGCACTTATTTATGGTACAGGTTGATTATAGGTTGAGGTACATGTTGATGCATGGTTGATGCATGGTTCAAGTTTATTGGTACCTATTCACAATGGTGTATCTCACAGTGATAGTGTGACAATGGTTCCATCATTCTACTTCTACATCAGGGCAATTGGACGGGGAAAGGACAGGTGTTTTTAGACACCTTCCGGTTGTAGCTGAAGAACATAGGCGGTTGTAGCCTCCTTCTGGTTGTATCCAGAGAATTGGGGAGTTGGAGGTTCCCTCAGGTTTTAGCCTGAGAAACTAGGGGGTTGGAGCCTCCTTCCAGTTGTAGATGGAAAACAAAGGAAGTTGGTGCTTCCAATGAATGTAATTCTTCAAGACATATAAGATAAAGTATTCCATGGTTTTCTCCCGATTGGGGTTTCCACGTAAAACACTGGTGTACTTTGTATGTGAGTGATTGTTCATTTCTAATTTCTTATTATTGGATAATAATTCTACATTGATATAAAACTTAGATTATTTGGAGAAAAAGGATTATAATTACGTTATTACTGATTCACCCCCCCCCCCCTCTCAGTAATCCAACAATATATATATATATAATGATGTAAACTAAACAGATTTGGCTACAGAAAACAAGAGCTAAGACTTGAAAAAATAGAATGTTAGAAACCTGGACCAAGCCTTGGGCCCGCAAAGGCCTGGGTCTTCTTCATTTTTCCACTATCTCGATCCACAATTTCCACTGTCTCGATCCATCTAAAATTAATGCTATAATTTAAAATTGATTAGTCATGATTTTATTTTCTAGGGTACACAAACTAGCTTAGGATTTAATGTCTTGGAATATGATTTTGTGAGTAAACTTCTTCAAGGCAATTAAATCAACATATGTGTCTAACAAAGGGAGTGGAGAAATCCATTGTATAATTGGTAATATCAGGAGGCTCCGTTCACACTAGTGTTAATCACGAGGTTGCGCAAGGTTGGTTGAAGGGATATACCCCAGATACCTTCTTAATGTTAGAGATATTTCTAGGGATCTATTCGTATCTGGGGATCTTGCTAGTACCTTTACCTCCATGAGAGGCGATACTTTCAAGGTTTCGGGCTTTGCTACCCTGCCCATATGGTGGACCTGACTTATGATTTCTCGCATGTGCATCGGTTACATTGGTTGCTTAGTTGCTTGATTTAGGTGCCACATAGGTTACTTCTAGGGGTTATTCTGGTGGTACCCTAGGTCAGATAAGGGTTGGAAAACACACAACCTTTATGGAGGATTACCTCTTTGGGGGGATCTAACCGACTGTTTGTTAATCCCATGAGGGCCCTTATAAATGATTCTGTTACCTACGATATTTAGCAGGGAGTGTCAAGGCCCTCTTGGGAGAGACATACCTTCTTTAGGGAGGGAGGCCACTTTCGGCCACTTTACCCCATTTGTGTGCATTTTTACCATTTGAATTTTGGATTTCTCTTTGATTACTAGTTCGCCTTTTGAGTTTTTTACTGAGTTTTCATTATCATGGATAGTGGAGTCCCTTTGGCTCCCTCATTTAATGCTATCCCTCCCACAATGTTCACTCATTTCATGGGGGAAAATCCATCCACTTTTCATAATGGTATGCAGAACTATGACACTTAGTCCACACCTTGGGTCTCTAGTCATTTTCATGTTGATATTCCTTCACCTTTTCAACCCTCTTCCTGGTCCACTTATATGAGTACAAGCATTGGATTTGGGGGCACCATGGCCCCAATGCCTACGTCTTCGATTTATATGAGTCATGTCCCTCAACCAACTCTCACTATGGGAGGTTGGAACCTCCCCTCTAACAAATCCATTTCTAGATATGCTCTGTCAGGAGCCAATACTCAAATGGGTGCTTACTCTTCTCATTACACCCCATCCACATATCCTTCATTTGTCATGCCTGTTCCTTAGAAAATTTTTCACATGATAGGTCCTCATACATCCCCAGGTCTTTCCTATGGGGATAATTAGTTTTACGGTTCGGGCTACCCTCTTCACGGAACCCCTTCACAATGGGGAAAAACATATCCTCACTTGAATAATCCTTATCATACTTCCGTCTCTTAGCAGACATCAGTGATGATGCCTATACACACCTCTTCGGATCAGTTAGGTGGAGGATACTACCTTTCCAGACAGGGACAAGGGGTGAACCAAGATCCTTCTTGGCCGTCAATGTTCCAAATCCAATCTTTTCCTGGACCTTGGTATAAAATGCCACAACCCATCGCTAGTCTAGTCACTTCCAGTCATACTGAATCTCCATCACCAACCTCTGCCAGTCATGTTGGAGATGGGTCGACGACCTTTGCAAGTCATGTTAACAACCTACACCTAGCCATTGCTAGTTATGATGGGGGCACCACTCTAGTCGCCATGATTCATATCAATACCACATCTCCAACCTCTATACATCATGAAGGAGATGACTCTCTCACCTCTTCCAGTCATGTTGATAGCATGTCACCAGCTATTGGGAATGACGCTGGGGGAATCGAGAAGCCTAGGAATCTTAGACATAAACCTAAATTACTTTGTAGGACTTGCGAAGGACATCACCTTACTGGCTTATGTCCAACTACTGTTGGGATACCAGAAGCATGGGGCTCACCTAAGGTCCCTTCAAAGTTTAAGGCATCTGTGGTTTCCCCACACCCTGTTTCTCCTTTGATTAACATGGAAGTAATGCCACTACAATCCTCTCCTGACCACACCCCCATTGTCAAGGGTGGTGTGTCCCCTATACATGTTTTCTCATATCCTATTCAACCTACAATTGAATAAGTGGTCGTACCAGTGCAATATCTATTCAATCCTACTCTCCTTGTGGAGGGTGATGCATCCTTCAACCATGTCGTCAACATTCCTGATTCTACATCTTCTGAATAAGAGATATTTTTTATCTCCCTAAATACTCTCCCTCCAAGTCCTGATGAAGTTCCCTTCGATTGGGATGGCCTTATGGGGTATCCAATGCCCCCACCTATGTCTTTTCCAGTAAGAGAGATTATTTGATATATTGTTGAGACGATATCCTCTGCTAGTGCTTTATCCATATCAACCTGGCAAGATTTGGGTTTTCCCAATATTATGTCGGATATTCGTAAGATACTAACATTCCACAGAAGTCCAGCACAAGAGAATTGGCCTCCCCCGTGACTTGCCGCCTAGAAGCTCCCAAACGAGTTTGAGTTAAGCTATTTTCTGACTCATCTAAGAACTGAAAAGATTGCCAAGTGAGTTGTCTCGTTCACACTTTCTACATTGGACTTTAAGGGTCGTGAGTCTTAGTGAAGATATTTTTCGACTCATTTTCAAAAAGTGAAAATATTTCCTAGTGAACTTGTCTCTTTCACACTCGTAAATTGGATTTGAAAGTATTTCTATTTGGCACATGTTTATCCCTTTTTCACACCAACTAGACTAAAAGTCATAGAAAAAGACATTTTTTGGTGTTAAGTTGTGATTGCGGCTCATGCCTTTGCTTATATACAGTTCTCGCTTTGCATTATAAACCAGTTTCCTCAGCAGTTTTTACATCCTCAACCAAGCAGAACCTTGTTAATATCCTTCGCAATTTGACAGCTTGTACCTAGGAGGGAACATTCCCCCTGAGTTTTCATATCCCACATGCATTGCCTTGCATTGAGAATAGGTATGTTCCACTACTGGAACTAGTTTTTCTTAATTGCGACACTCGTTTCCTCCTCTGTATCATATCTTTCATTTGTTTATGAAAAAACAAAAAAATATGGGCGAGAAGGGAGTATTATATTTTATTGGCAGAAGTCATGTCACCTTTGAGCATAGAACAAAGTTATTGAGTCCATTTGTTATCATAATTTTGGGATTAACATGGACATAGGAAGCTGAGCTCGCTACAAAGTCTTCTCTACCAACTGGTTACTCTTCCAGTCCCTATAGAGAGTTTCATTGATGCCTCCTTCATCTTATGGTTTCATTATTTAGTCTATGCTGTCGGAGTCTTCCATATGACTCATGCTCTTATTCAAAGGAAGTCTATCAACTTGTGTATACCACTCCTCAGGACTCTTGACTTTTCATGTCGGCCATACCCTTAGTTTTTCTCAAAGTCACATGATACTACATTCCTATCACACACCCTGGCCCTACTTTCATCATTGGTAGGTAACCTTGAACCCAACAGTCAACCTTTCATCATTGGTCATGGACTGGGTGGTTTCCCTTATGTTTGACGGCAAGACATCTATTCACACATTGGTATTCATGTAGTGTCTTGGATTCCATTATCCTTATTGGTGGTTTCGTCGCCTTTGTCAACAATTTTCCTCATTGGTTGCTATTCAGAGGGTATTTTTCGTGTACCACTTACACTTGGCACATGTGAAAGACGCACAGGGTCGTTGGTTCGTGAACATGTTCTTCGTCCGATTTCCTCCAAATCATGAAGCTCCTACTTTGTACCTGGTGCTAACTGATGACAGATGCCTTAATGCTCTCCTTTCAGTGGGTCTCCTTCCATTGAATTTAGCTCATCTATTATGGAAATGTGACCTAGAGTCTTCTGAGTACCTTGAGTCTTGCAGTCATTAGTGGCAGGTTCTCTCACCATCGACAGTTGGGAATACATCAATCTCTCTTGATCGATGGATTCTTTAGGTGTTCGATACTAAATCCTTTATTCACAATTGTAAGAATGTACTCAGTTCCTTGATACCTACTTTAATTATTGGTAGGTTGTCTCGTATTTGTTAACAATATACCTCAATGAACGGTAATCAAATGATGTCTCATTGTGTTCGACCTCAACTCCTTTATTCACATGATGTAGACTTGCACCCTTGGTGGATTGTGTAGAAGACTTGAAGACATCAGTATGTGGCCACAACTTTCCTAAGTTGTTTCTTCCTTCTGATTGGACCAATACTTATATAAATTCAATGATCATGGGAGATCATATTGTACTCCATTGTATATAGATATCTTCAAATTGATTTTGATACTGGTTCTACTGGGCCTTGTTCATGACTATGAAAACTTTTGGCATGTAACTGCATTTGTATTTGCCTATTCATGGCCACATAAAGTGTTTTGGTATATTTTCACATGGATATGTAGTGTAATTCTATTTGGCAACCATGTATGCAAAGTCAATAAAGAATGTAATGAGCAACAAGTTCTTCCAACTGGTTCCCCATCACTCCACTTCTGGGTTTTTTATAATGTATTTTGGCCATCGCAGATACTCCTCTGACCTCACACATTAGGGGGAATTTGTTATCGCAAGATTTTCCTCACCCTATGAAATCTTGCACAAAAGGCCTTTTTCCATTTCCCCATGCAAACTTATCATCCCTGTTTGTAAATCCTAGAGATAAAACTACATATTATTCCACATGTACACATCTTGCCTACTATACAACATCTGTATACATAGGCTACACCACTACAACCCGCGTACATCAGGATTTGTGCCAAAAAAAGAAAATTAATGTTGGGTTTCCATGTCATGACATGAGATATATGATCCCTAGCCTTCCATATACTAGAAAAATTCTGACTCGGCCCTTCAGTTCCATTTGAAGGCTATAAATGGGCCAATTCTGAGCTATGGAAAAGAGGACAAAGAATTCAACTTTGAGAGAATAGTTACTCTGGAGAAATTATTTGCTTCATATTGAGTCTGCATCTCTTTTTCCTTTAAGTATGAACACAATGTTCATCCCCCAATATCTTCCCTTATTGATTGAGAACCTCATTGTTTCTTTTTTATGAGATTGCCTTTGGTGGACGATTGAAGTGGTGGAGGCCCAACTGGAAGGAACTTAGTTTCTCGGTTCCAAACCATGCCAACATGGAAGTCTGTAACATTTTCACTTCTATTGATCATATATTAATAGAAATACTATTTTCCCATCCAATTGATATCTTGCAAATATTTGAATTATTATTCCATGGGCGTATTTGTCATGTTTATTAATGGATTATGCTATTGAATGTGCTAACATCATTTATTATCACCATATGCTTGCTTTTATTGGTTTTTGAGGATTAGTTGCAGGTATATTTATTTGGGTCAAGTGCTCAATGATGGACTTCATCAAACGTCTGGACGAGGTAGGCCTTTTATCTTGTCTTTCTAGCATATTTGTTTACATAGCATACTTAAGAAGAGAGTTAATTTCTACAGTCATTTCTGTTTGTTATGGTTTACCCTAGCCATAGAGAGATTTTCCTTGTAACACATATCCATAATTTTCCATATCCAACCATGTTATGGTCTCATACATGACTAGATTTACTGGCATTCATTCCTATAACAAGTTCTTATATTTTAATTCTTTGGTTATTACCCCATAACCAAATTAACATGACATTCTACTATGTCAGTGTGTGCATTGAGAAGATAAAAATATTTGAATTAATACATGCCTATATCCTTTACAACATCGAGTGGTATGCATTCAAATAATGTAATCATGTGATTTTATAAAATAACTCTGGTTGAGGAATTTCTTACCTAAATTCCCTTCAACAATTGTGCAAAAAGAGTAATAAAAACTCATACCTGCATGACTTCCATTAATAAATTTGACATTACCTATATAGCTAATGGTGGTAGAGTATTTCATGCTTCTTTAATCAAACCTAACCAACCTTCAAGTTTATCTTGCTTCCTTCCATATGTAGAAACATCATCAACACCACTTGCAACATGAAATAATTGTTTTTCTTCTTATGGTTGTTCAACCAACCATAATTAAACTGTTGCAGCACTAACACAATTTCAACAACTTCTTTCCCATGTGCAACTTTTCCTTGCTAATCTCATAAGTCTTCAATTCTTCCTAGATTCCCGAATCTTCTTGTGCTCCCACTTTGATCACTGTGCATGACTATTTTTGTCTTGACCACTTTATAGACAAATCACTCTTGGTTATGTTTTCATTTCCAACCAATTACTAATGCTGACATTATCCTTCAACTTTTATTTGTTTTCTAGATCCATCTATCCCAACTAGCTTCAAACTTGACTTGCCTATCCAATCTCTATCACTTTTTTTGTTTTAGTGTAACCATTACATCTGGAATCCTCTTTTTGAGACCTTTCCAATCATGGCTTCCTAGGTCAATTATGAGCCTTGGGCAAAAACCTATGATCCTTTAAAACTTGTGGTTCTTCTCTGATGCACTTCTTGTGCGCTGACCTATTTTGTCTGTGCTAATCCTTTTCTTATTTAGATGTTGTTTAACTCTACAAAAACATTGTGCAGTCCATCGAATTTGCAGGCCATAAGTCCTTAACAATTTCCATAGTATTCTTAAATCAATCTGATTGAAGGAAAGATTTCAAATTTCATTTTGCGGTTCTCAATCAATCAAGAATCCCTACAGATCTTTTCTTTCTGATCTTTTCACTGCTCTACAATAATTTCTGGGCACTAGCCCATTTCTCTCAGCCCCCAACCCATGCGACCACGGGTTGTGGCCCAACGCTAGGTCGATGGTGCTTATTCAGGACTTCGGGCCTCCGGCTTTTAGAAGTTTGTCTTCAAAAGTTTTTAACTCCTTTCTCTCCAGGGTTTTGATCTTCCAGAGTAGACCTCCACTTGTCACATGTCCTTCAACAGATCAATGACTGTCAATCATTCGACACTTCGGGCTTTGGGGGTTTGTGGCCCACCTGCTCTGTTTCCTCTGGAGTGTCCTTCCTTCAACGTTAGTCTCCTATCACCACGCATCCACTGGCTCAGGGTTTCGATGTTCAAGAAATTTCATGTCACATCACTTAATTCCTTCCAATTTGTGGGGGCACACATCGACAGTTTGGAGTAACCCACCTTTCGCCCCACAATTCTTCTGACATTGACACGTAACCCCTCGGTGATACGATGGTTTGGATTGTGGGACTTCCTTGGGGAATTAAATCCTGTGTAACTTGGGTCCCCACAATGCCTCCTGGTAGTTGATCTTGGGGTATGGTGATCAACGCCAGTGTGGTCTCACTAACCATGCTCAAACAGAGTTCCATGTGGTGGAATACTAACGTCTGACACATGGCCCAATCAGATGGGTGACATGTGTCACATTCCAAATGACATTTCAATCTTTGAGGGGTCTAAAACCCACTGGGATGTGGAACACATCCCATGTGTCCATGTCATTCCTGTTGACATCATCATGCCACATCACTCTGAAATTTTAGGCTTTCGAAGACTTACGCATGCTTCCTTGCAGTCTCCCGAATTCCAAATTTCCTGACTTCTTTACCCTACAGGTGCACATAGTACAACTATCCACAATCCAAGTGGGGGACGTGGAAAGTGTAGGAGAGGTCCACATCACCTCCAGGTGATATCATCATGACTCACTACTTCGTCTCTTCAGGGCTTCAAATCTTCTGGCTTTGGGAGGTCTCACCTCAACACACACTAATTCTCCCAAACGCCGAAATCTCAAACAAGCCAATCTACTGAGACGAGTCCCTTTTGACGGAAGGTATAGATTAGTCCGGACTTTGGAGGATCAGGATTTATCTATACTTCATACAATGTCATAACTTCCACCCTTGGCTTGATCCAATGGTTATGGTCCAACTTTGACCCAATTCAATGGTCGAGCTCTTCTTCTCAGATCTATGGTGTAGATCCACTTTGGGGACTTCAGGCTTCAGGAGTTTCAACCTCTCCACATTTGTTTTGTCCCAAAGTGATTTCACCCGAAGTCCACAGATTTCTACCACGTATCCTCTCTCTCAGATCGACGACATAGATAGACTCCATTACTCTATGGATTTCCAAAGGAACTCGCGGCTAACCGCCTCACAACGTTTCCAGATTTGATGGTCTGGGGTGACATCCTGAAGAAATCCTAGCTGTTAACTCATTAAACCTTGAGAGTTTCTCCCCCTTTGAATATTTCTTCCCTCTATCTCTCATGAGATTCGTTTCTCGAACCCCTTTCTCCTTAGAGGGTTGCTTCAACACTTAGTCAACTTTGGGATCTCTGCACTCCTTGCAACAGATCTTCACATCCCTTCATGAGCAAACTCAAGCTATTTCTCTCGATCGTTTTGATTCAAAGACTTTGTCGACGCACTCCTTGCACCCAAGGATGCTCTGAACCTTGAATTTTGTCTCTTTCGACAACAATTCACTTTGAAATATTTGTCTCGTTAACTACTAACATGGCCCATCCAAGCTCAGTGTCAAAACCATGGCTCTGATACCATTTTGTATCGTCCTTGACCACCAACTCCTTCTAGGTAGTGCTACCTAATTACTGAATCATTGTTTTTCTCTGCTCTGATACCATTTTGTAACACCCTTGACCACCCAAGTTGGGCCATGCTACTCATAGAGAAAACAATTATCATATGCATATAAATATAAATATAAACAAACAACATATTCTGTTCATACATAGATTAATGTGGAAATAACAATAAAAACATACATGCAATACTCATAGGAAAAACCCATAATATAACAACATATACACACAATATTCATCAATTATAACATATGTACATATACACAACATGTAAATGAACATAGGAATGGTTACTTTTCTTTCAATTGAATTACACCAACTGCATCCAGACCTTCCATGAACCTCCCAACCATATACCACAGTGCTCATCATGCTCAGCAGTGGGTCACCCTTGAGCTAGGACTAAACTCCACTGGGAAAGGGAATTCTAGGCTTGGAAAGGACAGCAAGAAACTTGCACAAAACAATAGGAAGGATCTTTTATCCTAGGAGGGTACACCTTCACTAATACAAGTGCATAAACTACTACACCCCCCTTTACCTTGGGCTTCAACAAAAGGCTGGACTAGAATTCCCAGAGTACTGTAGCTTCTATGGGACTCCCTTCCAGGAGAACTCACTTCCCAACAAACTGTCTCGCCTGGGAGAGTTTCTCACAAGCCTGACAACCTGCTTCTTCAATTCAGCTCCTAAGAAATACAACAACAACATTCAACTAACACACAGGTGACGGAAGTAACATAAAACAGGTATGGACACTGAAAGTGGAAACAAACCAAGCTTAGCCAAAACTGCGTTGGCAACAACTGCCAACCTCTATAGCACAACATGACTCAAGAAAAATACAAATTCATCTGGCTTCACAGGAAATATAGAGGACAACTCCAGTGTCTGCAGGTTACACTGGTGCGTGAATTAGTGAGGAGTATGGCAGACTTCTAGGGTGAATAACCCTGTGAGAGTGCAGACCAAATGGTGAAGGATTGTGACCCTCCTCTGAATCGTGAGACTCATGAATGAGATCCCCAACAACGAGTTGACTTTCCCACTTAAAAATGGATGCACACAGGTTGACACATGTCTCCTTGAAGCTGCATGAGCTCCACTTAACACTTGTCCCCCTTTCCCCATGAACTTAGGACAACATGGCTATATCAAACCTTAGCTTCTAGGAAATAATAATATAATATTATTTCTTTTGAGGTAAGCCCTCTAGCTTAGCCCCTATTCCTAGACACTTAGCCCCTTCCCACCTAGTGGATCTTAGTCCCCCATCACTCTTTCTTCATGGTCGGTCTACACGCAGCGATGTATAATTTTTATTAATGATCTGCATAATTACATATACAGAAATCAGGCTCCTGGACTTAGCATGCTAGGATCTTTGGCCTAATCATCAGATAAGCCTCCTAACTTATTATAACTTGGCTCACCAGCCTAACAAACATGTTTACAATTCATAATTACAACTGGGGCTCTGTCGGGGGATATTACACTAACTCTCATTAATATAGTCATCTTCCTTCTCCTTTACATTGATGATATTGTTCTTAAGGGAAGGAGTCTCTATGATCTTGACGAGCAACTAAAGGCCATCTAGAATTTATGTTCTAGTACAAGTATGACTGTTAACATTGACAAAATGAAGGTTATGATGATTAAATCCAAAAATATCACCTACGTTAATTTTGTATATGATAACAACAACTTGGAGGAAGTAAATTCATACAAATATCTGAGATTCAATCTTTATCTCAAGATTAATTGGAACTATAGCAATGACAAAAGGATAAATGGATGGTGGAAATTTTATTATGGACTTGAAAACAGTTGTAAGTTAACAAACCTTGGGATATGAGATAAGAAGAAACTCCTCTTTGAGACTCTTGTCACTCTTGTTATATTATATAGTGCTGAAGTCTGGGGCTTCATTATCTCTAGAGAACTATGGCGAATGATATAGTAAATCCAAAAGTGTTTTATAATTTATAATCTTGAAACTAAGGGAAACACAGAGACTATCCTACCTCATCATAGAAGTGGGTCTTTCTCCCATTGAGAGCATGGTATGACTAGGTACCTAATGTACAAGAACAAGATAAACTATATGGAAGATAACACTTTCTAATATTTCTTCTAACTTTAGTCTAAAACCCACTGGGATTTCAATATTTGAGGGGTCTAAAATCCACTGGGATGTGGAACACATCCCATGTGTCCATGTCATTCCTGTTGACATCATCATGCCACATCACTCTGAAATTTCAGGCTTTCGAAGACTTATGCATGTTTCCTTGCAGTCTCCCGAATTCCAAATTTCCTGACTTATTTACCCTACAGGTGCACATAGTATAACTGTCCACAATCCAAGTGGGGGATGTGGAAAGTGTAGGAGAGGTCCACATCACCTCCAGGTGATGTCATCATGACTCACTACTTCGGCTCTTCAGGGCTTCAAATCTTCTGGCTTTGGGAGTTCTCGCCTCAACACACACTAATTCTCCCAAACGCCGAAATCTCGAACAAGCCAATCTACTGAGACGAGTCCCTTTTGACGGAAGGTCTGGATTACTCCAGAATTTGGAGCTTTGGGATTTCTCTATACTTCATACAATGTCATAACTTCCACCCTTGGCTTTATCCAATGGTTATGGTCCAACTTTGACGCAATTCAATTGTCAACCTCTTCTTCTCAGATCTATGGTGTAGATCCACTTTGGGGACTTCAGGCTTCAGGAGTTTCAACCTCTCCACACTCGTTTTGTCCCAAAGTGATTTCACCCAAAGTCCACATATTTCTGCCATGTATCCTCTCTCTCATATTGACGGCATAGACGGACTCCATTACTCTATGGATTTCCAAAGGAATTCGTGGCTAACCGCCTCACAATGTTTCCAGATTTGATGGTCTGGGGTGACATCCTGAAGAAATCCTAGCTGTTAACTCATTAAACCTTGAGAGTTTCTCCCCATTTGAATATTTCTTCCCTCTATCTCTCATGAGATTCGTTTCTTGAACCCCTTTCTCCTTAGAGGGTTGTTTCGACACTTAGTCGACTTGGGGATCTCTGCACTCCTTGCAACAGATCTTCACATCCCTTCATGAGTAAAATCAAGCTATTTCTCTCTATCATTTTGATTCAAAGACTTTGTCGACACACTCCTTGCACCCAAGGATACTCTGAACCTCGAATTTTGTCTCTTTCGACAACAATTCACTTTGAAATATTTGTCTCGTTAACTACTAACATGGCCCATCCAAGCTTAGTGTCAAAACCATGGCTCTGATACCATTTTTTAATGTCCTTGACCACCAACCCCTTCTAGGTAGTGCTACCTAATGACTGAATCATTGTTTTTCTCTGCTCTGATACCATTTTGTAACACCCTTGACCACCCAAGTTGGGCCATGCTACTCATAGAGAAAACAATTATCATATGCATATAAATATAAATATAAACAAACAACATATTCTGTTCATACATAGATTAATGTGGAAATAACAATAAAAACATACATGCAGTACTCATAGGAAAAACCCATAATATAAAAACATATACACACAATATTCATCAATTATAACATATGTACATATACGCAACATGTAAATGAACATAGGAATAGTTACTTTTCTTTCAATTGAATTACACCAACTGCGTACAGACCTTCCATGAACCTCCCAACCTTATACCACGCTGTTCATCATGCTCAGCAGTGGATCACCCTTGAGCTGGGACTAAACTCCACTGGGAAAGGGAATTCTAGGCTTGGAAAGGACAACAAGGAAATTGCACAAAACAATAGGAAGGATCTTTTATCCCAGGAGGGTACACCTTCACTCATACAAGTCCATCAACTACTACAACCCCCTTTGCCTTGGCCTTCAACAAAAGGTTGGACTAGAAGTCTCAGAGTACTGTAGCTTCTACGGGACTCCCTTCCAGGAGAACTCACTTCCCAACAAACTCTCTCACCTGGGAAAGTTTCTCACAAGCCTGACAACCTGCTTCTTCAATTCAGCTCCTAAGCAATACAACAACAACATTCAACTAACACACGGGTGACGGAAGTAATAGAAAACATGTATGGACACTGAAAGTGGCAACAAACCAAGCTTAGCCAAAACTACGTTGGCAACAACTACCAACCGCTACAACACAACATGACTCAAGAAAAATACAAGTTCATCTGGCTTCACAGGAAATACAGAGGACAACTCCAGTGTCTGCAGGTGACATTGGCGCGTGAATTAGTGGGGAGTATGGTAGACTTCTAGGGTGAATAACCCTGTGAGAGTGCAGACCAAATGGTGAAGGATCATGACCCTCCTCTGAATCGTGAGACTCATGAATGCAATACCCAACAATGAGTTGACTTTCCCACTTAAAAATTCATGCACCCAGGTTGACACATGTCTCCTTGAAGCTACATGAGCTCCACTTAACACTTGTCCCCCTTCCCCCATGAACTTAGGACAACATGGCTATATCAAACCTTAGCTTCTAGGAAATAATAATATAATATTATTTCTTTTGAGGTAAGCCCTCTATCTTAGTCCCTATTCCTAGACACTTAGCCCCTTCCCACCTAGTGGAGCTTAGTCTCCCATCACTCTTTCTTCATGGTCGGTCTACACGCAGTGATGTATAATTTTTATTAATGATCTGCATAATTACATATACAGAAATCAAGCTCCTGGCCTTAGCATGCTAGGATCTCTGGCCTAATCATCAGATAAGCCTCCTAACTTATTATAACTTGGCTCACCAGCCTAAAAAACATGTTTACAATTCATAATTACAACTGGGGCTCTGTCGGGGGATATTACACTAACTCTCATTAATATAGTCATCGTCCTTCTCCTTTACATTGATGATATTGTTCTTAAGGGAAGGAGTCTCCATGATCTTGATGAGCAACTAAAGTCCATCTAGAATTTATGTTCTAGTACTAGTATGACTGTTAACATTGACAAAATGAAGTTTATGATGATTAAATAAAAAAATATCACCTACGTTAATTTTGTACATGATAACAATAACTTGGAGGAAGTAAATTCATACAAATATCTGAGATTCAATCTTTATCGCAAGATTAATTGGAACTATAGCAATGACAAAAGGATAAATGGATGGTGGAAATTTTATTACGGACTTGAAAAAAGTTGTAAGTTAACAAACCTTGGGATATGAGATAAGAAGAAACTCCTGTTTGAGACTCTTGTCACTCTTGTTATATTATATAGTGCTGAAGTCTAGGGATTCATTATCTCTAGAGAACTGTGGCGAATGATATAGTAAATCCAAAAGTGTTTTATAATTTATAATCTCGAAACTAAGGGCAACACAAAGACTATCCTACCTCATCATAGAAGTGGGTCTTTCTCCCATTGAGAGCATGGTATGACTAGGTACCTAATGTACAAGATCAAGATAAACAATATGGAAGATAACACTTTCTAATATTTCTTCTAACTTTAGTCAAAACCAAGATGCCAAGAATGGGCCAAATCATTGGGGAATAAAGTAAGGGGTTTGCATACTAATAATATTATTACATATAAATTTAAGG
>ML785838.1:254111-273076 GCA_009831015.1 Picea engelmannii | reverse complement strand
TTTTAAGGTTCACCCAGAAAGACACCAAATTGGTGTATGAGACACCCTTGTTTGTGGGAAGTTGGTGTATGAAACCCCTTGTTTGTGGCACAATAGAACCCCTCCACTTAATGATTTGACTTTATTTAATTGCAAAAGTATACCAAAGTGTATATATCCTACATTAAGATGGGCATTGAAATATTTACAGCAGACATTAAAATGGGAATTGAAATATTTATAGCCGACATT
The DNA here is from genome assembly GCA_009831015.1 of Picea engelmannii. Lineage (NCBI taxonomy): Eukaryota > Viridiplantae > Streptophyta > Pinopsida > Pinales > Pinaceae > Picea > Picea engelmannii. The sequence goes on along the minus strand of ML785838.1, from coordinate 272,845 downwards.
AAGATGGACACTGAAATATTTTATTTATGCTCTACAATGAAATATGTTTTTAAAATATCACATATCATATTCTTCTATTATGGCATCTTTCCATACCTGTTCTCCTATTGCTTCTCTAGGACAAGGAGGCTCAACATCAATGAAGTAGCTTATGACTAAAAGATAGATTTGAATATCTCTTTTACTTTCTCAGGATGTGACTTGAGAGGATTTTATGTTTCTCTACCTCTTGCAGGGCCTCAAAACGACTCCGGAAGTTCAGGACCCGAAAAACTGCCAAAAATAGTAAATTGTGCTACAATTAAGGAAACTGAAACACTGAAAAAACCAATGGTGGGGGTACAAGTGGAAGAGGCGGGTGGCCACCAATATCCACCTGGATCATTCCTCCCCCCTTAGGAAGCAATGGTACCCATTGCATTGATTTCCTCCATGAGACGATCAAACTTCTACTGAACTTGGTCTCTGGTGAGCCACTTGCCTTGGTGAAAGAGTTGGCCTGCTTTGAAAACTCGATATAGGTGGATCCTCTATTGTTGGGTGTTCTTGATATGTGTGTCCATAATATGATTAGTTTTGGCTTGTTCCATGCAGTCTAGGTTTAATTCTTTTGGTGTGAGCTGTTCTTCCATGTCAGATGTGTCCAGTAGAGGTGGAAAGTAAGGTCGAAGGCGGTCCACATTGAACATTGGGTGTAGACCAAGGAATGGTGGGATAATGAGCTTGAAGGAATTTTCCCCTATAGCCTTGGTGATGGTGTATGGCCCATATCAGAGCAGGAAAAGCTTGCGGCGGGGTCCAACAAGGAGCTCCTTCTGCAAATGTAGCCACACTTTGTCACCCACCTGGAAGTTGTGTTGCACCCGATGTTGATCATGTTGCTGCTTGTACTTAGCATTGGCTCTGTCCAATATGTCATGAAAATATTGGTGAATGTGATGAATGCGCTCAATGAAGTTGTTCACCTTGGCAGCTTCAGATTGGACATGAGATGAATCAACTTGAGTACTTGCAAATGGTATGGCTACGTCAATGGGACATAGTGGTTGGAATCCCAAGCCCTCCTGAAAGGGGCTATGGTTAGTTAAGCTGTGGAGGGCCCCAGTTATAGATATTTTGTACATAGGGGAGGCTCTCATCCCATGTGCATGGATTCTTTGAGTTGTACATGCACAAAATGTGTACGCTCATCATGTTGATGACCTATGTTTGGCCATCAATTTGGGGATGGAAATCTGTGGACTTGGTGAGCTTGGTGTCCAGCATTGACCAGAGGCTGGACCAAAATGTACTGAGGAAACTGCTGTCCCGATATGAGATGATAGACTATGGGATCCCAAAGTGTACCCACACTCTTTCAAAGAAGATTTTAGTAGTTTCTTCTGCTGTGATATTCTTCTTGCATGCCACCATAATGTCCATCTTCGAGAATCTGTCGACAACCATGAAAACATAGTTGTTTCCATTCTTAGTAGAAGGAAGGCTCATCATGTAATCCATGGAGATGGATTCATAAGGTTGATTAGGGGTAGGCAACATAGTATAGAGGCCTTGCTTCTTGATGGTTGGTTTGGCAATGACACAGGCAATGTAGGATATGATGTACTTCCCAACATCATGTTGAAGGTTTGGCCAATAGAAATAATTTTGTAGTACTTCCACAGTTTTCTCGACCCTTAAATGCACAGTGAATTGATTATAGTGTGCCTCCAAAATCATCTTGGCACGCTCGCTTGAAGGAACACAAAGATTTCCCAAGTGACATAGTAGTGCATCTTGGAGGTGAAAATTTGGAACTCGGTTACCCTCTAAGAGCATCTTGTATGTGTGGCCAAAATCTAGATCGATCTTGTAGAGAAGTGACCAATCATAAGTCTCTTTCCCACAAGAGTTGAGCATGGTAATTATGTCCACAATCGGTGGTCAGATGAGGAAGTCTGCAACATTATTGGTGTTTCCCTTATTGTACTTGATGTTCAAATGAAACTGTTGCAAATACGTGGACCACTTCTGATGGCAGTCGTTATGCAACTTACCTTGTGTCTACATGAACTATAGGGGTCGGTGGTCTGTGTGGATGATCGTTTCCTTCCCAAAAATGTAATTCTTCCACTGTCGGCAAGCCTACACAATGGAATACATTTCTTTGTTATAAGTGGAATACTTTCAGATTGTTTCAGACAATGTCTCACTGTGATATTCCACTGGATGCCCTTGTTGAGTAAGAACTTCCCCAATAACATAGTTAGAGGTATCTGTCTCGATTTCAAATGGTTGTTTCAAGTCTGGTAATGTGAGCACTGGGGCACAACAGAGGTGATGTTTCAATTCTGGGAATGCATTTTGTTGAGATTCTGACCAAAAGAATTTTACTTTCTCTCCTCCCTTGGTGACATGACTCAAGGGCCAAGTGATATGAGAGAATCCCAACATGAGCCTGAGGTAGAAATTAACAAGACTCAGAAAGATGTGAATCTCTATTAGAGTGGTTGGGGTTGGCCAATCCCAGATGGCTTGGATCTTGGTTGAATCCACATGCACCCCACGCTCATCAATAATGTATCCCAGATACTGAAACCAGGTCATGCCAAAAATTTACTTCTCCAAATTGGCACACAACTTCCATTTCCATAATGTTTGGAGGACCTGTCGGATGTGGTGGAGGTGCTCTTCCCAAGTCTAGTTGAAGATCAGGATGCCATCCAAGTACACTACTACAAATGAGTTGGTGAATGGCCGCAATATGTCGTCCGTCAGCCTCATGAAGGTTGTGGGAGAATTTTTCAACCTGAAAGACATGACCAACCATTCAAAAATGCCCTCCTTGGCTTTGGAAGCAGTCTTCGACACATCAGACAGTTCAATTGGTACCTGGTGATACCCGAAATTCAAGTCGATATTGCTGAAATATTTTTCCCCTTTGAGTTGGCCCAGAAGGTCATCAATCCGTGGGATCAGGTAACTATTCCAGACGATGATATTGTTCAACGCCTGATAGTCAATACAGAGTCTCCAAGTCCCATCCTTCTTATTCACCAACATGATTGAGCTCCCACAGGGCAATGAAAGTGGCCGGTGTGACCTTTCTGTAACATCTCCTGAATCTATCGCTTGATTTCATCATTCTCTAGAACATAGCGTCGATAGATCGATCCATTGGGCAGCGGTGTACCTGGGGTCAAATGGATGGGGTGCTTGACCTGATAGTGCATAGTCACCCCTACGGGTGAGGTGAAGATTTCCCAGTACTCCTCCACGACCTTGTCCATTCGTTTTTGTCATGCAGAAGAGCATTGTCTGGAGGTCATGGACATAGTCGTCTTCTTTCCTTGAGGGTAGATCATTAGGAAAACAAATTTCCTGATTTTGGAAATGAGCTTACTGCATTGTTTTGCAGTAACCAAAGAGACAACGACATGTGGTGGTACCTCTTGTATCCTGTACAACTTATTTCCCAAAGTAACAATAATAGCGTGAGGCTAAGACTCATACACAACATGTCACTTCCACAAGTATGGTTGGCCTAATAATACATCACAAACATCAATAGGAGAAATGCCACATAATACCTCATCTGTGAAGGGCTTGATGTTTTATGGAAGGAGTCATTGTTGGCTAACGTATAGATCTCGTCCTTGGTGAAGCCACTCAGTAGTGTACGACTGTGGGTATGTTGTGGTTGGCAAGCCCAACCCCTTCACGAACTCTACTGAAATGAGGTTCTTCTGGCTCCCACTGTCAATGATAAACTGTAGTGGGGAACCCTTTACCCACATCTAGGAGTGGAAGAGACGCTCCTCCTCTGGATCTTCTAGTTCTTCCTTTTGGATCTTCATGTTGGAAACATTGGCATTGGGATCCGCATTGATAATATTCTTCCCTCTGTCATTCCCCTTCTCGGGTTCTGATTTAGTGTTGGAGCATACATCTGAATCAAAATCCCTCATCTCAGTCATCAGTGACTGTTTGGCCTGACACTCACTTGTGTTGTGAGTGGAGATCTTATGGAACTCACACCACTTTTTCATGTCCTTCTTTGGCTTCGTGGTGTTGTTTTTTGATTTCATATTTGGAAATTTGTATTGAGCTGTCATACCTTGGCTTTGTCCCTTGTTCTACAGATTTGGGGCACCTTTCACTTGCTTTTGATTTGTAGATCCAAAGTCTCTCTTCTTTTGTTTGAATTTTTGCTCAATCTTGGTAGCATTCTGATATGTCGTACCAAGTGAGGAGATGTCAAGGAACTCCATTTCCTATTGAATGTATCTGTGTAGAAAAATGTGGTACTTCAACACCAAATATTTCTCTGAATCTTTTATACCCAACTTTGTGCGCAGGGTATGGAATAGATTAGTCAACTAATGCACATCTTGATCCCTTTGTTTCTGCAGCGTAGTCCATTATATGTACTTGTCCTCATAGCTCCCCATGGGATAATATTATTCCTTGATGGCATCTCAGAAATAATTCCAAGTGGGTATGACAGAGAAAACGGAGGGTCCCTCCTCATCCTTTTTCTCACAACAGGTTTCCCACCAGTCCTTGACATGGGGGGCAGCTTTGAGCAGTGAAAAAATAATCTTGTCCTGGTCGGAAAACTCATGAACTGATAAATATCCTTCTAATAGATTCAACCATATATATACGATGTTTTAATCTATTTGAACATCAAATATGAGAATGCCAAAGTTTACTTGTACCTTAAAAGGGGTTGCACCTCCAAAGTGGTTGTTGGATGCAGATGCGCCGCCAATGGGAAATCATTGAAGGATCTGGGAAAAGGTATCCATCATCACATTCCTTTGTTTTTCAAGGGCCTCCTCGAGCAATATTTTGATAGGATATCCTTCTCCCTCATCTTTATTTTCATCCCCCATGGGTGGTCGTCGGGTTTTCCGAGGATAATCTTGCAAACGTTCAACAAGATCAAGCCCTAACTCCTTATACCTCGACCTTGTTGGGGACATGCAGAGAAAGATCGAGAAAGATCAGACTGCTCTGATACCACTGATCCGGATTTATGCAGGAACACAACAAAATACACAAATTACCATGAATAGAAAGATGCAGTGGAAATAACACTCCATTTAATTAATATCAAAGAACTGAAATTTGTTTACAGACAAAATAGAAATAAACTAGCTAGGGCACCGATAACTTATCTCTGAGAAGAGATGTGGTGGCTATAGGCCTTTGAACTCTGTGTTTCCATGTGTCTTGAATTCCTATCTATTATTGAGAAACAATGGAAACCCTAAACATCCAAAAAACCTAATCCTAGGAGATGAAATCCTAGAATATGGGCCCAGTCGGGGTAAATTGGTACATCAATTTCCCGAGGTCGTAACTTTGGCATACTATCTTCGTTTGACACATATGATACATCGTTAGAAATATCTATCTGAGGAATAAAATAGATGGATTAAAATATCATGAACAAAATGTTGGACCAGACAATGCCCAAAAAATGTCGTTTAGGGCCTCAAAACGGCTCCAAAAGTTTAGGACCTGAAAAACTGCCAAAAATAGTAAATTGTGCTACAATTAAGGAAACTGAAACACTGAAAGAAACAATGGTGGGGGTCCAAGTGGAATAGGTGGGTGGACACCAATATCCACCTGGATCAGGCTAGTAGTGTTTCAGTTACTACATCCAAGAGGTCATCTTCTTCAAGAGTGACTTGAAGCCTTGATTTCCAGGAGCTGAAGTTGCTTGCTCCATCAAGCCTATCTTCTACTAATGTTGTGTTCTTCATTTGATTGGTTTCTTCAAATTTTCGCCAACTGGATTTTGAAAACCTAATGATTAGGTTGAATTTGAAAAATTTGGATTATATTGGACTTATGAATGCCAACAATAATTTTGATAGTGTCACAGAGATGCTTGCTGATTCAGGAGAATTTTTCTTCAGGAACCGAAAATTAATATTCTATAGGAAATTTCGGCACCCTAGAATCCCTAGGGCCAAAAATAAAAATTTCTCGAAATTTTGTTTTGAGAGCTTCTGGAGATTCTCTAGAATAAGCCGTACTCTTATATTCCAAAAGTAGTCCCAACATCCAAGTATTAAGGGCTGAATCACCACTGAAAGGAAGGTCATACAAAATTTTCTGGAAACCCTAGAGGGGTCATACAGTTCTGCAAAAGGTGAGATGAGACTTGGTGGATTCTTGTGCAATGGGTTCTTTCAAGACCTATTCTATGATACCATGCTGATTTTTTAATAGGCTATGTTAAGCATGAATTTCATTCCATTTTTATCATTTAACCATAACCATAAATTTTACAGCAACCAAGATCACAAGAAGAAGCACCATGCACAAGAACACAAGAAGTATCTTGGGAAACTCTTCTCAACAAGGGAAGAAAACCCAACCAAATCCTTTGCTCTATTATTCAAGAGAAACACCTTCACCACCAAGATAAACCATAGAACACAAGAGGGTGCTCAAACCCTAGAACATTAGTGCCCAAGAGAGGTGCACAGTTTTCCCAAAGAAGTGTACTTGGTGAAATTTCCAAACTCACATGAAAGATATATTTCCACAATGGGGAATATTCCTTATATTAGACTTTTACTATCAACATAAGTGTCTATTGGCACAATAGGGCCGAACTCTCTAAGTTACATTATAATTAATATTAACCATAATAATTATCTTTTACATTAATTAACAGTTACATTAAGTTGGGGCCAACTTGTACCCTTTACATTACAATTAGGGTTACAGGTAGGTCTGACTCTTGTAAAATATAGAAAAGGATCTGATACACCCCCTAGTTCTCATCCAATAGGGGCACATCCATAGGGATGTCCATATCTCTGGATCACTGCATTACACATAAGAACCATATCTTCACACATTCACCTATGCTGGTCCACATGCACGTCCACTCTACATATATTCTTTCCCACTGCCTCACACAGGAGAATCATATGGAGTTTCTCATCAACTCTGCTGCTTAGAGGAGGCTAATACATCATCTTCATTTCTATTCACATGACGATGCACCCAGTACTTTGGGATTTCACACGTTCACCTTGTGCTCAGCCACAGGCACGTCTAACTCAATAGATCACTTTTCCCATTGGATAATCATCTGGAGTTCTTCTCAACTCTCATAATGGAGGACGTCATCTCTAGGTTCCATATCTGCCTCGGGTAGGAGCCATGTACCCTTCTTAGGGGATTTCTCTCAGGTTTGTAAGCTGGAGAAAGACTCACATAGCTGCAATGATCCACATGTCATAGGTTTGTAAGATAGAGAATGTCTCACATAGCTGCAATCATCAACACCAAATTTGATGTGCATCGAAAATCAAGAAGAACCATGCCAGAATCAAGAAAGTAAAAATCGAGAAATTCTATTGAATGATTACTTCCAACAACACAAGGGATTGTGGAGTTGACAAAAGATGAATTGGAAAGGAAGTTAATATTTCCTTGATTCTAGAAGGCTACGTGGACTGCAAGAAGATGATAGAAGCGTGCGAGGCAGTTTGGTTAGTAGAATGAGTGGAGTAGAGAAGAAAGAGAAAAGGCTCCTAAGAAGAGAAAGTTATCAAAGGATGCAACAACATCAGAAATAGATTTATATGGTTAGATGAGGAGAGATCCAGATGCTAACTCAGAGGGTTCATTGAGTTATTTTCTAGTGGGTCAATCTCACTCTAAGCCTGTGTAATGTTGTATTTCTTCTTAATATAAATATGAGTATATCATATGTCTGGGTTATAAAGAGGATGCAGATTGCGTAGTGTTTTGTATTTTTGGGGATGTATATATAATGGATGTGCGACTTTGTTGTTGTTGAATATAGTTTTCTTACTATATGTTTGTGTTCAATGGAATGAAAGGAATAATAAAATTTCTATAGTTTTGATCTATTATGTGTCTAGCATGTGTTATTTGGATATCTGTGTATTGTTTTTCTTATTAATCACAATAAGTAGTCAAATATGGAATGTATCAATACCATCTCAGATGGATCCTGGCTTGTTTATCCTTTCATCCATGACACAATACCTTATTGGCTTTGTGATCCCCTCTGTGTCTTGGGTGAGACCTTCCTTGGCCTTGGATAAGGATTGATATGTCGATGATCTAGGGTTTTTGTTGGTCAATTTTAGATGAACCTTGGGTCTAAACTCCCCAATGTTAAGAAAGACGCACACAAGCATGAACAAAAATACAACAAATGGTTCACTTTCTAGGACTTGAAAGTCTTGTAGGGAATGTTGAAGGTAAGATATGAGGTGGTATCCATATTATGAGGAAATTCAAGACTGGCTAACTGTAAAAGAGAATGAGTTTTCCCTACGAGAAACTCAGTGACTGAGAGTGAACTTCAATCGATGGAAATACAAGTATATCTACACTAATATGTATGAGATTTTGTTTGTTTAATTTATTTTTTATATTGTATGAATGGATGAAAAGGAAAATTGATACCAATTCTACTATATGACCTTTAGAATCAATGGTTTGGGATCAAGCTATGCTTGATAAATTGAAGGTGTTGGGAAATAAGTGGAATTGGGCCATTGAATTATGGTTTTCTCAAGTAAAGGAGGGCTATATTGTTAAGTTTGTTATAGAGTGCACCAATTATTTCAATGAGGATAAGAGAAAGTTCATAGAAGGTCTGAGGAAACAAATGCTATAAGTAATTCCACTCTGAATAAAGATGTTGTTCATGGAGAAAAGGATGATGTGCATGGATCCCAATAGAATAGATGAGTAAACTCCCATAACACTAGAGGGGGTAACAAAGATGGGGAAAAATGAGAGAGGAGATGGATCCATTGAGGAGGTTCCATAAACTATTGATATGAAGAAATGAATGGGCCCAGAGGAGAAGAGGATAAAAAGGGACGAGAGATACACAAGAATATTTGATCTAAGAATAAAATCAAATCATAGAGGTGGAAAGGAGATATCCAGGGGTGGACGATGAAGGGTCGGGCCCACAATGGAGAGAAAAGAAACCAAACCAGGTGGTAGTGTGAAATATTATGTTATTCCATAGAGGAGAATAGATGAGAATAGGGTGTCTAGTGGGGATACTAATAGTAGTAGTAGTGGTGGTGGTGGTAGTAGTAAGGGCCTAGGTGATGAATTCCACACCCCTTGGTTTTTTTGAAGTGTCACAATGTTAGAAGAATATGAAGAGAATAGTAGTGGTGTGTTGACATGAGAGGAAGATGGAAGGCATAGTAGTGGTGAATAGATAACAAAGGAAAATGGAGTCTCCCCTAGTGGTGGGGGAGACAAATTGGTGATAGCAGATGGTCTTGCAAAGATGCAAGTGAGAAAGTATTTGATTCACCTCATAATAAATGTTAGAAGAAGATGATATTACATCGCTTTGTACCACCCCCCTTGTGCATATTTAATAAATAAGAAATAACAATAGATAATGAAGTGATTGAAGTAGGAGAAGGAGTAGAAGCAGAAATAAGAGAAGAGATGAGTGAAGAAGAAGGTGAAACCAGTGCCACTTCACCTAGAAGAGTATTAGTAACAAGAATTTTGACAACCAACAATCATATTAGCAGACTTGGTTGGAAAGTGACATTGGAGAATAAGGATAACACCTTGAGGCTACTCATGTTCCATGGAATGGGTAAGGATGTTGCAAAACAACATTGGTTCCCGTGGGAAGAAATCTAATCTGTGAAGACTATCATAGAAGAAGCAACAAAGATCATGTAGTTGGAGAATACGTTCAGGGATAGATCCTTGAAGTGGTACATGAAGTACAAGGCCACTACACCAATGTGATAGATGAGGTCCCTGACAAAGATCAAGCAAGATATGCTTAGGGAGTTCCAAAAATCTAAGTCATAGTCTTAATGTATCACAAAGATAAAGGAGATTAAAGATAAAGAAGGAGAAACCGTGTGTAATTATGACCAACGACTTAAGATTTTACTGGAGAGGCTAACATTCCAAATGTAGGATGTGAAAAAAAGAGAGTGGTTTATTTCAGGGTTGCTTACCCATATCCGAGTTCTGCTCACCTAGTAGAAGGTGATGACTTAGGAAGAGGTGGTAGAAATTGCAATGCACTTAGAAGCTATGCCAAGAGGGGCAAATATGCTAGTGGGATTGTCGCAGGTGCAGTTGAAACTGGCCAATGTGACAATGCGGTTACAAGATATGGAAAATATGAAGGTTGTGCACACACATGTATGGTGTAACATCTGTTGCTTTGAGGGGCATTGTAGGGATGGATGCCCTGTACTTCCAAATTATGTGGAAATGGGTGCACTGAGTCCATTTCCATCAAGACATGAGGAATGGTGTGAGATATGTACATAGTGGGGCCATGCACCACCCCGCTTCCCAACTTTGAAAAAGTACCAAACGACAAACCATACTCTGTTTTGTGGGTTTTGTAAATATGTGGGGCATGATGTCAATAAATGTCACTCACTTTATATGATGCAAGAGAATACTCGCGATGCATTCCAGCTACAGGAAGAGAAACATGGTGGTGATCACGGTAGTGCTAAAAGAGGCAGATACCAAAGAGACCCACGCAGTGAATATGGGTGCAATCATGGTTGAGGTTATGATGGAGGGGGAGGAAGACCCCCCACTTGTTTCAATTGTGGAGAAATTGGTCATGTATCAAGTTTTTTTGCAAAACTACACATGCTTTATGCATACTTCTACAGTCCCAAGAATGTCACCAAAGACTATCTTGACTTGTTGAAAAAGTGGGAAGGAAATAATTCCAATTGCAACATAGTGCATGCAAAGCCATGCAAGAATAAGAAGGAGAATGAGGAGGTTGATGTCCAGGTAGTAACCCGAGGAGGAACAAAGACATACACAAACTTTGAGCATGGTGAAGGCTCAAGTTATAAGTTAGAAGGGAATATAAGGAAGGAAACACACCCCGATATAAAGTTTAATGCTTCCCAACAAAAACAATCTATGCGCGATGAATATAGATATATGGAAGAAGAAAGGGAGCGCGCAGAGCTGCATTGCATGACTTATAGGTCACTTGAGGAGGATGAGATATGAGAATATGTGAAACATGTGATGAAAAGGTCGCTAGAGGAATATTAGATCCGTGTATAGGTACAATGAGCGATGCAAAGGTCGCTGGAAGAGGCTCGCGCTCGTGAAGAATTACAATGTGTGACATAACGATCTTTGGAGGAAGCTCTCATGCGTGAAGAAATACAACATATGACACAACAATCACTGAAAAAATATCTCAAAAATAATGAGTTGTGATGTGCTGAGAAGAAACTGCATGAAGAACAATGCCTAGAAGAATTGTACCGTGCAACACACACATAATCCTCGCATGACTTGGGTCATAAGGAATAACCTAAAGACCAAGTCAGTTATTTCTTGTGTTGTTATTTTTTATTGCTGAATGATCCATAGGTTGCAAATAAGTTGACATAGATGTTAGCTACCTACATGAGGGAACAAGGAGTGGAGGCAACCATATAATCTCCTCTGCCAGAAAGAGATGTATGTCAGGTCAGCAAACAAAAGTGCACTAGACGGGAGTTTAATATGAAAACAGAGATAGGGGGCTATGACATGGTTGGAATCATTTTGGATATGGGTTCTGACATGAATATTTTTCCAAAGAAATCTTGGGAGGTGATGGGAAAACCAAAATTAGTCTGGTCTCCCATAAAAATACGGTTGGAAAATAAATACAAGATATACCCAACAGGCTAACTGGATTAAGTGGAAGTGAATATAGAAGAAGTAAAAACAAAGGATTAGTTTTAGGAATAGAAATTATGGAAAAATTTGATCCATATCCTAAATTACTTGGCATTGATTGAGATTTTGATAATAATGCATTGTTGAACTTAAAGAAAATGAAGATGTCATTTCAAACATACACCCCACACGTGGTCGAACCTCTGGATCCATATGAAGGGGATATATACAATGAGCTAGTGGATGAAGATGCGTAGAGATCATCTATTGAAAACATCTATAAGATCATGGGGCAGAGGAAGGATTACATCAACCCCACTACATATGGAGAATTAATATAGAGAAGTGTCAAGTCTTATGATATGGATTATGACATGGATTATGAGGATGCCATGGATAGGTGGAAAAACAAGCTATATGAAGTGTCCACAAGGAGGTGTATCCATATCTTTGAAGAGGAGTGAGAGGAATAATTTTCAACATATCGGTACGATGGATCATAAACGGTGGACACATTTATTTCATGGATACAATGTGTTCCTCAACATCATAGGGCTCACACTCTTGATATAGTACTCATAGGAATTCTTGTGAAATGGTGGGATGTGCATCAAGAACCTTATCATGAATGTGCAGTTGTCTAAGCATCCATGCGGTAAAGGCTCAACCTTGATATGGATATTCATCGATACATGTGTTCTTGTGAATGACGGTGGATAACCATGTCTTGACATCAGACATGCCATAGATTTTTACATGACCCATGCAAGAGGATTTGAAAGAAGTTTGTTCTCTCTATACCTCAGGTTTCCATAGTACATAACAAGGAGTCGAATGCAGAATAAATAGTTTTGACTCGTCCCATCACAACTAACCTCATTGAGAAAATAGATGATGCCCATAAAAATGACACAGTCAAGGATACTCAGTAGATAAAACAAGTAGGATGGATACAGGTGAAGAGGCATTATGGCCTACCAGGGGTCTCTATGCTTAAGTAACCAATAGGCACCCATGCCAGGGGGAACGAGAAACATTTGTGACGCCCCTGAAGGATCATATGTGCACATGTATGAATATTTCCATGTCACACTTTAGGCCTCGTGGTCCCAATACTCTCACACATTAAGATAATGACATGTCCGTTATATGTAACCTGAAAAAAATTGGTTACATAGTAAAATTGGTCATCGTATGCCATTTAATGCACAAGGATTGATACATTTTCTGGATCACAAATGTCAGCGGTAGAGTTTCACACAACATATGATCATTTATATGTTGATGGGACTACTGGATAGGATACATTTAAATGAATCGGAAGATGGTGACAATTACTCCCGACACACCTCCTAGTTGTCTCACAATACCCACTTGGTAACTTTCCCTTCTCAGACCTAATGCTGGCCAACTCAGTGCAATATTTTCTCAATCTATAAAAGAGTCCACAGTCTTAGTCGAAAGGGCATAGTAGCAGAAATGATGAATGGAAATACCAAACTCTTTACCTAGCCATATATTTCACAAAATATTGCTGAAATAATTCCCATGGCTTATTCAAGTAGACCACATGGCCAGAATCGATCCAAGGTGTCCGAAGACCAGCACAAAATAAAACTGAAATTACCTCGACATGTGATTTTCATGGGTTCCTGGATGGGGAGAGTGCAGGATGTCCAATTCATCGATTATAATGTCTGCGACCTTGAGTAGTTCCCCATATTTTCCTTCCACCATTATACCCACACCATTCACAACGTAGATGAAAAGTTGTTAGTACTCACACAAGAGTGGCCCCAACCTCTCAGAAAAGTAGTCATTCTTCCTTTAATTGACTTCCATCACTTTAGGAATAACGATATTTTCACCCTGTTCATCTGCATGTTACTCACCCACCTACATGGTGGGTACTTGTGGCTGGGGGGAAGTATCTAGTAGATGAAGAAAAAATTCACCGCGTTACATACCTACGCATGCATGGAGATGAGATAGAAAAAGGCTTAGCCACTAAATATGATGCACAAAATGAAATCTATGTCACATACAATACACGATGTGGTAGGCATGGGGTACTCATTTCATAAATAATCACATGGTCGGTTTTCTTTGCCACATTGTTTATAGCCTGCAAAATCCTACTCAATTGTAAAAAGGAGGAGTTCCCATTTGGGGTATTTGTTTCAGTTGAACGGTGTGTCTCCAGGGTTGATATGGCATGGGCTTGATATGTAATGAATGAATTCATTGATGATTTCTTAGATTCCCAAAACTCCGAAAAAAAGTTTCAATACAATTGGATTATACCGCTTCTTTCCATGGTTCTTTGGCAGCCCCCTCGAGGTTTTGAATGACCTTATGGAAGTCAAAATTCCTTTGAATCTCCCCATTTCTTGCGTCTTCATGAGAGAAAGGATCCTGGCATTAACGAATCCAATGAAAATTTGTTTCAGAGTTGGTACGAACAACTCATCCTGTCAACTACTTCGCAAGAAAACGTCCTAGGCACCCTCATGGGCAAGTCTGATGGCTACCTTTTATTTGAATATACTTTCCATTACATGTTCATATATCCCAGTGATGATTGGGGTACTACAATGGCACTCATTCCCTTCTTCATTACCTAAGAAGACATCCAACAAGGTGTGGTCGAATGACTTGTACATCTCCAACCACTTCCTATTGAGGAGGAAGCTGATACTATAGAGATGTGAACTAAGCATAGTCAAGACTGAAAGAAGGTTTAAGCCGCATGGTAGTGAATGCAGTGCGTGGTCCCCCAAGACAAGGGTTCCAATTCTGAAGCTGTCAATAAGCGTTCTCTAGACCCCCATTCCACGAAGCCACAATTCCAATCCACTGTGGTTGGGGCTAAGCGATAACAAACCAACCCATCCATCCACAATACCATTCCTTAAACATAGCCAAGGTCTATCCAGATGACTTCGGGCATCACCACATTAATAGATTCCTTAAAATTCCAACTGTTACTACAAAAACAAGTGTATTCCAAGGCTATGCACAATGTTCACCATGTTTGTTGACAACTCAAGGGGACAACACTAGTACTAGACAACAGTTCGTGGCCGTTGGATTCCATAATTAATTCAAGTTCCTCTTCTCGAGTCCTTAGAGTGGACCCCCCAACATTACTTATAGTAGATTCAAACCATGGTGGTATCCTATTGACATCGATTCCAACTCCATCGATACAATATTGTGTTTCCACCTTGATATCTAAGCTAAGAAAGCACAACGACATAATGGACCAAGCTCATGCATAGTTACAACTCTAACACCAAGTAGACATCACTGCGCATAACCATATGTGTGAGAAATATCAAAAGGAAATTCAATATCACCAAGCATTATAAAGGAGGTATGAAACAAAAAGTGCAACACATATAGTCACCCATGCCCAACACACTGAGCTCATTACAACATTCATCGACCTTCTTGGAGTTGTGAATAACCTATATGCATAGATTCCCACTACTTCTACACAAGGGTGCAACATACCTTTGGGATTTAAACTCTTGAATGTAAAGGCCCACCTGTAGAATATAGAATCATAGCTTGTTGCCCTTCATCCCCCAATCCACCAAGAAAATTCCACCATGACTCAATTCCAACAAATCTTATGTCGGCCCAAGCAACTCTCCACGATAGACAAGGTTGGGTGGAAGCATTCTCCAACATGGTCGACTACATCTTCACCCTGTGGACTCATCTCCAAGTTCCCCCAAAGGTATCTACAATAAAATGTCAGGTTCATGCAGTAGAAGGGGAGGTCGCATAGAAGAAGAGATATATGGCTTCTTTTCCTCCTAGGGAGCATGCCACTATGATGCTCGTAATTGCATAAAAAACAAAGGAGATCATTGTAGCATATGATGAGAAATAAAGTTTGTCAAAGATGATCATGTTTATGGCCAATAGGGCCTTGCACTTGTTTTCACAACTCTTCGAAGTGCATGTTGTTGTTGGTCTTCTCATTGAGAAAATCCACAAAACAGACCTAACAACCTCTCAGGTCACATCCACGGAAGCTGAGGTGATTCAACTTATACAATATATCTAGGGATACTTTAATGAGCTCAAGCACCACTTTAAGTAATTCATGCAGGAAATCAGAAGCATTGCGTTGTCTGTTAAGGCTGTAATTCCATGAGGCAGTTGGCTTGACGATGAGACAAATAATAGTGGTGGGGGCCTATTAGCACCCAAATTTTTGGGTTCATTTCACGCACACTCACAAATGAAGTTGTGTGGGATCATTACAAGTTTTGTGCATGCCTATTCCAGTTTTTCATGCATTGAATCTAAATGTGCAAAGAATGACAATGAGTGTGTGCTAGACTGATTTTTTATATTGCGTGCCAAGCCTAGAAGTCTATCAAATTGGCGTTGATCCCAGTTTTGATGTGCCTCGGAAATAAAGAAGATGCATGCTAGAATTAAAAAATATATCATCGGGAAATCCTCTCGAATGATTACTGCCAACAACACAAGGGATCATGGGGATGACTAAAGATGAGTTGGCAAGGAAGTTAATATTTCCCCAAGTCTAGAAGTCTATGTGGACTATAGGAAAATGATAGAAGCATGCAAGGAAATTTTTTCAGTAGAACGAGTGGAGAAGAGAAGAAAGAGACAAAACTACTGAGAAGAGAAAGCTATAAAGGGAAGCAACAACATAAAAAATATAGTTATATGGTTAGAGGGGGAGAGAGTCGAACATTGTCTTAGAGGGTTTATCAAGTTATTGTATAGTGGGTAGAGCTCATTCTGAGCCTGTGTAATGTTGTATTTCATCTTAATATAAATCTGAGTCTATCATATGTCCAGGTTCTAAAGAGGATGCACATTGTGTAGTGTATTGAATTTATGGGGATTTATATATAATGGATGTGCAATTCTGTTACTGTCAAATACAGTTTACTGTATGTTTGTGTTCAATGGAATGAAAGGAATAATACAGTTGCAGAAATTCTGATATATTATGTGTCTAACATGTGTTATTTGGATACGTGTGTGTATTTTTTTACTTATTAATGGAAATAAGTAGTCGGATATGGAATGTATGAATTCCATCCCAGATGGATCCTGGTTTGTTTATTCCTTCATCCCTGACACAAGACATTATGGTTTCTATGATCCCCTCTGCATCTCAGGTGAGACCTTCCTTGACCTTGGTAGAGGATTGATATTCTAATGCTCTCAAGTTTCTGTTGGTCAACTCTGGATGAACCTTGGGTCTAAAATCCCCAACATTAAGAAGGGAGCACACAAGAATGAACAAAACACCAACATCATTCTTTATGCTCACCCCACTTTATTTCACCTCAAATTGACCTTAGGAAAAACATATCCAAAATTCATCACTTAAGGGTTCCAACTTACTTTTTACCCCCAAAAAGTGCATTGCAATTGTATAAATCTCCCACAAAAGATGCAAGGGTCCATAAAAAAATTGTTTCTTTACTGTTCCTACTCGAACTTTTTCAAAACATTGAAATAACCAGAAGTGGACATATCTAAACCATAAAAATAGTTTTTAAGCTTGATATGGTTAACAAATCATTATTTATGATGACCATGTCAAAGGGGTTTAACCACTATTTTTCTTATAAAAACTGAGAGATATCTCCATTCTCTATCATCCATTTAAAAGTAAGTACATGCTATCGAAATTTTCTTGGAATTCAAGAGAACTCCTTTATCTTGATAGCATTTTAGCATCATCCAAGCTAATTATAGCCATATGAGAGCGGATCTACCACACATTTGGGAATAAAAGGGCCCTCCTAAGGAGGAGGTCTTGGAACCACCTTCTTCAGATATCTTCTTCACAAGTGATATTGTATTTGGACTCCCATTGGCAATGGAAAAATTCTTTGATTTTTCATAATATTTCCATTCATGTTTTATTTGTTAAATGTTGTTTTTTTTATTTCCTTTCATGAATCATGCAAGCTTGATGATAAACTATCCAAGTAGAGTTAGAGTTTTTAGCTCTCATTTCGATTTTTTTTATATCTAGAACATAACCTCTAGATGGGAAAAGGATTTGTCAACCAGGTCGATGTGTGTTCCAAATCTTCCCATCGATGTATCTTTAGTCCGAGTAAGGTTTTTTCACTAAGACTATGAGAAATTATAGAGACCATAGACCAATTCTAAAAATAAAAGAAAACCAACGATAAAGTGTCTAGCTGCTCCGAGATATTAAACACATGAGCTTTACAATTATAGAGGCATAATTCACCCCTATCCCGAATAGGGAGAGACCTTGAGAAGTAGAGTTTGGAGGAAACAAAAATGAAATATAAGCTATTGAGGTGAGAAGGACACATAAAGCTAATGCCAACAAACAAAATAGAGTAATTGGGAGGCTCCACCATTTAGGCTTAATGAATTTCCAATTTAGAATTCATTTATCATCAATCCAATGATAGAAGACCATGCTAATCACATCAATCCAAAGACAACCAGAAATAGAGTTCCATGGAGGGAAAATCAACATACTTTTGACCAACCTGGATTCCAACTGAGTATGTTATTCCCTAAAGTATAGTCGTCTCCCTCAATTCATTCCTAGTGTCTCTCCCTAGATAAAACATTGCTAATCCTAGAACATGGCTTGGGTTTAAATTGTTGCAGTCTTGTATTATCCATGATTACAGGGAATCTCATCAACCTAAGCTCATAATGGAGAAGACTAATATCTAGTTGGACTATGCTTGAATGGAAACCCATTGTCCATCCACTACCATGAGGGATTATTAACCACCTTTTTCACGATCTCTTTAGGGAGCTTCCACGCACATGGGAGATGTTTTGGAGTCACCCCTCATCCTAACACTTTGGGAGCATGTACAAGCACGCCATCTAGGTGGATAAAAAAACATTTTACTTAAGGTGACATTGAAATATTTTATTTATGGCCAATATTGAAATATCATTTTATTATTATTATTATTTTAATGCTACATTTCAAATCCATGTTGATCACAAAAGAAATTACATAT
>ML785838.1:240146-253052 GCA_009831015.1 Picea engelmannii | reverse complement strand
ATAGATAGATAGATATATGATTATCATCCACTTACATCTATGAGACATTAAGAAAGAGAAGGAATAACTTGCTTTGAGTTAATTTTATTTATGTGATTTTCATATATATATATATATTCCGAAAGAAATTGGAGGAAACCTTCCAAATACTTAAACCCACTTGAGCTAACCCTTGGGGATTTGTAAATTTAAGACCATGGAGATGGGTTTTGATCCAGTTATGTGAGCACGAGTCATGAAATCATTAATTAAATTGAGCCCGAAGCACTTTAGTCTCATTTTCAAAATATTTATCACACTATCAGCCTTCCTAATATCTTAACTAAACAAAAGTATGATGATCTTGCAAATCAACTCAACAAAAGTATGATGATCTTGCAAATCTTCTCTTAATGCTTTTCTAGCACAGAAACAAAATTGTAAAGAATCACAAGTAATCACTTACCCTCTTAAGGTCCGATAGACGAAAACCGAACAACGAATCACTACATTGACGTCTAACTGTTTTTTGTATCATATAAGTGCTTTTGAAGGAGAGAGTGTTCGTAAACTGAGCATTTACAAGCTTAAGTTGGATGATGGAAACAACTCGAGGATTGAACGTGAGTCTGAATGGCGTGTATTTAGGCACAACTGGAGCTTTGTTGTTGCACAACACGTGGAAGCAATGAAGGTTCTGTCAAAAACAGGTTTGCAATGGGAGAAAAGGGTGTTCAATATTGATTAGGTTGTGGATATCGACGCCATCAAATTGGCATCCAACTGCGGTGTCTACGTATATAGATTAGAAGCAGTCGTTGTAGAAAGGTAGGTTTTCACACTAAACCTTACCATCCATAAAATATGTGGATGTACAAACTTCTTTATAGTTAGAAATTAGAAATGATACCTGTGTGTGTGGTTGGTTTTTCTATCAATTGATGATAACTGTGTGTGGTTGGTTTTTCTGTAAAAATATTCTGATGAATAAGAATATACTTGGCATGTTTCAAATGTTTTCTTTGTAAATTTGTCAGGTTTTATAGTGGTACATGAAGCATAGTGTCAGTGTTGTGTTCATTGTTGATGAATATATCTTAAATACTCTTATACAATATACTAGGTCTAAAAGAATTGAGATGATCTTTTCATAAAGAGACTCAATTATGTGGGCATATTTAACAATTCCAACCAAACTTAAAAATATTCACAATCTGGGCAATCAATATTTTGTATTTTTATATCTATGTTTTTGTCACTTCACTTATTTTACTTCATTATTTTTCTTATTTGTTTGTCTCAATGTTTTGGAGTTCTATCATTTTGATTATTTGCCCTTTGAAAACTATGTCATTTAAGATCTTGTTTTTTTTCATTTGTTTATGTGATTCATTCTTGTATAGTTATTAACATGATTTTGTACTACCTTTTTATATTCTTTAAATTTCACTTTTATGAGGAGATATTAATATATTTTCTTCAATATTACTTTAAGAATATACCATAACTCTTAAACTTCATAATTTCTTCATTTGTTCATATGCTTCATTATTGTGTATTTGTTAACATGTTCTTGCACCATTTTTTTTTATAGTTTTTAAATTTCAGTTTTATGAGGAGACACTAATATATTTTGCTCAATATCACTTTAAGAGTTTATCCCACAACAAAAAATAAAAAATGATTCAATATAAAGGAATATTATTTGTTAGAGAAGTCAATATATGTCTTATTTGTTCATGTGATTCATTATTGTATATTTGTTAACATGTTCTTGCACTACTTTTTTATATTCTTTAAATTTCACTTTAATGAGGAGATATTAATATGTTTTGTTCAATATTACTTTAAGTGTATACTATAACTCTTAAACCTCATAATTTTTTCATTTGTTCATGTGATTCATTATTGTGTGTTTGTTAACATGTTCTTGCACCATTTTTTTATGAGGAGACACTAATATATTTTGTTCAATATCACTTTAAGAGTATATCCCACGACAAAAAAACAAAAATAATTCAATATAAAGGAATATTATTTGTTAGAAAAGTCAATATATGTCTTCATTTGTTCATGTGATTCATTATTGTGTATTTGTTAACATGTTCTTGCACTACCTTTTTATATTCTTTAAATTTCACTTTAATGAGGAGATATTAATATGTTTTGTTCAATATTACTTTAAGTGTATACTATAACTCTTAAACCTCATATTTTTTTCATTTGTTCATGTGATTCATTATTGTGTGTTTGTTAACATGTTCTTGCACCATTTTTTTTTATAGTCTTTAAATTTCAGTTTTATGAGGAGACACTAATATATTTTGTTCAATATCACTTTAAGAGTATATGCCACAACAAAAAAACAAAAATAATTCAATATAAAGGAATATTATTTGTTAGAGAAGTCAATATATGTCTTCATCTGTTCATGTGATTCATTATTGTGTATTTGTTAACATGTTCTTGCACTATTTTTTTATAGTCTTTAAATTTAAGTTTTATGAGGAAACATTAATATATTTTGTTCAATATCCCTTTAAGAGTATATCCCATAACACAAAAGAAAAAATAATTCAATATAAAGGAATATTATTTGTTAGAAAAATCAATATATTTGAGGGAAAATTTTGATAACTAGATTTTAAAATCATTGTAGATTTTAACAATATTATGTAAAGAGAGTCCCAATTTTATTTTATTATTACACCTAAAAGTATCATGCCATTGAGAATATACCATGTAAATGGATATTCACAGAAGTTTAGAACTGAATGCATATTTTGTCTACAATATTTAATAGAGCTTGAGTGGGCCTAATGGTTAAGAACATGTGTTTCCTCTTAAAAGGTCACGATTTCAAATCTAGAGGGGGTAGGGTATGAATACCTTTGTAGAATCTACCATTTCAAGAATATTAAGCCTTAACACCATCCATCATCTAGTAAACCTCAAAATAACGATGATATCTCATTCTTAGGATAAATATTTATTATGTAGTGCTTATGTGGTGGCTTAAGCCCTATTCATGGCTTATCAATCTAATAAACAATTTATGGCCTAATATCCTATATTTTTTCTCTAGACCATAGCTTGGGCTAGGACTACCATCTATGGAGTTCTAAACCTTGAAATGGCTACTTGCATGCAAGCTAAAGATTCCTTTTGTAGGGCTTGTGTGGTGGCCTTGGACTCTGTGAAAATCTAAAGAATCTAATTGTCCATATAGATAAATGTTTAGCCTAAGACACTTTTTTTGTTTCTATAGATCATGGCTTAGGAATTAAGAAACATCTAAGGTGTTTTCAACCTAGAAATGGAAATGATATCATGCTCATGAGACACATATTACTTCTGTGGATATTTCTCTTGGGCCCACTCGTGGCTCATAAACTTGATTAATGTTACATCCCAATACCATAGATTTAGGCCCTTGACCATGTCTTGGGAGTATTTGGTAAAAATAGGGGATATTTAGTAAAAATAGGTATTTTTCTAATTGGAAATATGTATTGGAAAGGGGGTTCGATAAAACAATTTTGTGAGGTATTTAGGAATAACTAGTGAAATTAGAGGCCTTCTTTAATATCCCATGAACAAACATAAAGGAAAAATGACTTAGTTTATTATGCAGAAAAACATTGCAGAAAAACACCAGTGGAACAATAGAAATATAGAGAACCACAACCAAAAAAGATACCTTTATTGATAGGAAGAAATGTTCACTTGCGTCTTTGAGGGGGAAACCTACAACATAGAAACACTCTATTACAATAATTCTCAAGACAAATATTTCTTATGCCTCCTACTCTTATTTATACTAATTCTATATTCTAAAGAACATTCTATATAAATATCTTTCTAGAAGTGGAAGCTTCTATGAAGTATTCTTACATTGACTTGTTCACATTTATTAAATAAGCCTTATTAACTAATGCCAAACTTTATTACATGGAAAATATATTATTCTACCTAATTGAGGGGTTAGGGAGGTTATGTTCCTAACATTCCATCCCCTTGAAGAAAAACCTTGTCCTCAAGGCTTGAGATGAGGAAATTATTGTAGAATGGTGTGTTGAACTAACACTTTCTTGATGGTGTGTTGACGGAGGTGACTCTCTCGTTGGTCCAAGAATGCATGTGTCTACAACCAAATGGAACCTTCTTAATCCAACTTAGGGAGGTTGGTTTGAGGTTGACACTTAGTTCCAATCACATTCTTTAAGTATGAGACATGAAAAACAATATGGATCTTAGAATTACCGGGAAGAGATAACTAGTAGGCCACAAGCCCCACTCGTTTGAGAATGATATAAGGACCATAAAATTTGGGAGCAAGTTTCTGACAGTGTTTAACTTGAGTGAAGTATTCTTATAAGGTTGCAGACAAAAAAACACCTGGTCCCATTCAAAGAATTGACTTTTGAAATGACCTTGATCTACTTGTTGCTTCGTGTAATTATGAGCCATGGACAAATTTTCTTTTAAGCTACGGAGAATGGCCTCTGAGATTGTAAGAATTTTTTCAACCTCTTGAACCTTCGAGAAGCCTGACATGTATGAGAGAACCAATGGTGGGTTTTGTCTACAATCTACTTCAAAAAGAGTCATGTGAGTCATTGAATGGTAAGAGGTGTTTTACCACCACTCAACTAGGGTTAACCACTGAGCCCAATGATTTTTTCTATCAGATGAAAAACACCACAGATACGTCTTTAAACAATTGTTCAAAAAATCCATTTGGACATCAATCTGGGGATGATAAGAGGTGTTGAGATGTAATTGGGTTCCTTGGAGGCTAAACAATTATTGCCAAAAATTACTAGTGAAATTTGGATCTCTGTTAGAGACAATAGAATGAGGCATGCCATGAAGTTTGAATATATTATCCATGAAAATTTGAGCCATTGTAGATGTGGTGAATCGGTATTGAAGAGAACATAAATGACCATATTTGGAAATACGATCGACTACCACCATGATGACTGAATTATTGATCGATTAGGTAAGCCAATAATGAAACCCATAGAAATATCCCTCTAAATAACAAGGGGAATCATAAGTGATTGGAGTGTGCATTGGGATTTGAATTTTTCTCCCTTATTGTGTTGATATAAATCACATTCAAACACAAATCCGTGGATGTCCTGTTTCATACCATCCCAGAAAAAATAGTGTTTGATCCTTTCATAGGTTTTGGTAAATTATGAATGCCCAGCTGTGGATGAAGCATCAAGCTCAAAAAGCACTGTGTATTTAAGTTGTGAATATTTTCTCAAATACAAATGACCATTGTAGTGGAGCTCTTCATTATGCCAAGAGTACCCTGGAGAAGTTGGATAATGATGTTGCAATTGTTGGATCAATGAGAGAGTTTGGGGTCTTGCATCCATTCCTGGAAAAACAATTGGAGCCAATCTTGTACAATGAAGGAGAGGAAAATGAGGTGCCCTCCTTCATACTTCCAAGAAAGAGTGTCAACAAACACATTTTATTTTCCCTTCTTGTAAATGACCTCATAATCATATCCAAATATATTGGTCACCCATTTTTGTTTCTCGGAGGATGAAATTCGTTGTTCTAGAAAATACTTGAGGCTATGATGATCAATTTTAATTTGGAAGCATTGGATGAGGAGATAGGGATTCGAGAGATCCATGACATACAAAATAGCCAACATTTAATTTTCATAGATTGATTGGCCCAAATGTCTCTCCAAATTTGTTTTGTTAGTGAAGGCCAAAGGCTTGCCATATTGCATGAGGACTGCCCCAATTCCTTTCCATGAAGTATCACATTCCAGGACAAAAGTCTTTGTGAACTCGAGAAGATACATGACTGGAGTTGTGCACATAGCCTATTTCAAGGCATGTAAGGATTGATCAATGACTAGAGTCCAAGTGAAAGCATTCTTTTGAAGGAGAGAAGTGAGAGGTGCACCGATTTTTTCCTAATTATGAACAGACTTGCGATAATACCTTTTTAAACCCAAAAAACCACACAAACTCTTAAGAGTTTTAGGGTGAGGAAATTCATTCATAGCTTCAATTTTTTTAGGATCCACCCATATGCCATACTTGTCAAAAATATGACCCGGACACTCCACTTCAGAGGATATATAGAGAACTTGATCCACATGGGTGAGATGGGATTCCCAAGTTTTTCTATATATGAGAACATCATCAAAGAAAACCAAGACAAAATGATGAAGGAACGTATTGAAGACCTGATTAATGAGACTTTGGAAAGTGGAGGGAGCATTATAGAGGCCAAAGGGCATGACCAAGAACTCATAGTGACCCTCATGAGTTCTAAAGGTAGTCTTGGGAATGTATTCCTCTTTCATATGTATATGATGGTAGCTAGAATGAAGATCAATTTCAGTAAAGTACTGAGCACCGCTCAACTCATCCAACAAGTCATCAGTGAAAGGAATGGGAAATTTGTCTTTGATGGTGAGTTTGTTGAGGGTGAAAAAGTTAGCGCGCATGCGCCAAGTGCCTTCTTTCTTGAGTATCATGACCACAAGAGAGGAATAGGGGATAGTATTAGGACATATAACACCTTCTTTCAATAATTCTTGAACATTTTTCTCAATTTCATTCTTCTGGGAAAAGGGATGATATAAGGGAGAACATTGGGAGGAAGGATGCCATGTACTATAGGAATGGAATTATCATGAACACCATGGTAAGGTAAAATTCCATGGGGAGTGGAAAACATGACTTGGTGTTTGGAGAGGATAGATTGGAGGTCAGGATGCACAGAAGGTGTATCGATTGGTTGAATTCAATGGAGTTAGGAAATAATTCCTTAATGACCTTTTTTGAGGAACTTTTCCATTTGATGGGAACTAATGATCTTAGGGGAGCCTGTTGTGATGCCTTGGAACTTATAGTGTTGTCCCTCCTATTGGAATTTCATGGTTAATTCATTCAAATCCATGAGGATGGGTCTGAGAGTGCATGCCCATTCAACACCAAGCATAATGTCACAACCACCCATGTCGATAGAAAACATATGAGATTTTAGGTTGTACTAACCAATTTGTAGGTCATATTTTTACAACTCTCGACACATTTCATGGGACTGCCATTGGAAATCATTATTTGAAAAGTATTGATAACAAAAGTAGGAGGGGTAGTGTTGGTAGGTTGAGTGTGAGGAATACAAGAGGGTTTTCGGTTTTGGGCAGAGACAATCTACAAGGATTGCTTGGCTCATTGAGCGACTTGCAACCAATTTTAAGGGTGATCCATTAGGACCTGGGTGTGGATTTCATCCTTGAGGACACTGATAAAGCATAGCCATCTAGCATACCCTCTATTTTGAAAGCCAAGTGTTCAAAGGTAGATATAAAGTATTAAACTGTGCCGTATTGTTTCAACTTGGTAAAACAACATAGATAGTGGTTGTTAGTTTCAAAGAGTTCATAAAGTTATGCAACAAATTGTGTCCAAGAAACATACCGTTGGCATGTATTTCTACACCATTTCCACCATTTTTAGTGTTCAGGATCTAGATATAGGACACCATAATGAAGTTTGTCTAACTCCTCAGTAATTCCATGCAAGGAGAAATAATTTTTCATTTGAGTGACCCATCATGTAGGATTTGATCCATCAAATTTTTTCACCTAAACTATAGGAAGACGTGGGTCATGATGAATGAAGTTGGACTGAAAGGACATATTATGGGAAGATTCCTCACCTTCAAAGTGTGAAGTTTTTTTAGAGGAGGGAGATCCATGGAATTGTTTCATCCATTTATTGAGAGTGGTGGTGAGGGAGGCCGATTCACCCTTAACTTCTACAAATTCTCCTGTAGATTTTGCATCAAAGGTTTCCAATTTGGAATTGGTGGAAGCAATTTCAAAATTCAATATATGGATCTCCCTATGTCATTTCGATTATTCTTTAGGTGAAGGAGTTCTTGGTTGCAAGTGGTGGCCATTTGGGAATGAGGGGTGCCAAGGAGGGGAAGAAGGTCCATGGAAAAAGAAAGAGAAATGATGTATATGATGGTAATCAGGGTGAAAAGAGGAATGCAATGGGATAAGTTTGAAATAAGGGTGCTCAAAAGGTGTTGAGGGGTCCTATATCACTTTAACTCAACAACAAGAACCAAACCTACCATCGAGGCCCAATTAGACTCGACAACATTTTATGGTGGAATGGTTCTCCATATATTTTGATATAGCCAATTTATCGATGGGATTTACGTGGTGATTGCCGAGATACTTTCCTATGAAATCTCCTTCTTCAGTTTAAATGTTCTCTTTTTGTCTTTTCTTTTATAATATGAGTCTAATAAAAAAACTTCTTTTGGTATAAACCAACTGGTGGAAGGGATTCTTAACTACTGAAGAAGGTTGAGCTTGGGATAACCCTCATGCTCAAGCATGCAGAAAAATATATTCACACCTGTTACAAGCCTAGTACTAATACATTAACTTGTTGGTATTTCAATTATTGACTGAGATACAACTATCGTGAAGAAAATATGAATGTAATAAAATGATGAAAAGAAACATGGTTCCCTTAGCTCTAATCATTAATCACACATTAACACAATGATTTTCTTTCTTAAAGAACAAGTACTGCAAAACATATTGAGACAAATAACTTATCAATAGAGTAAAAAAAACTCTTACTCGTTACAACATCAATTACTGAAATAAAGTTGGAAGTAGTTTCTCCTCAATCTAATCATACAATGCTTTTGATGAAAAAACAATATTTTGTCTCTGTTCCTAAAAAAGAATTCCCAATTAAGGTACATCAGAAATAGTTCTTTACAATTCCAAAAGTGAGGGTCATTCCAAAACCATCGACCTTTTCTAAACGGTCAATCCTCTTATTTATAATGAATCATTAACTGAAAATAACTATTACAAGTTCAAGTTAAGTAAAACCAAATATCGCCACGTGGTGCTTTAATCTATATGTTCTATGAGAATCATCAAATGGTTTTACTGAACTGGATGAATCTTCTCATATTCTGACAATTTGACGAAGATTTCCTCGTATGTGTTGGCATATGGGAACCTGTGTTGGTCCATCGGGGCTGAAATAATTTCTTTCACTGCTACTGTTTGTTCTTTGTACTTGATTATTTTAATACTTAGCCACTGTATTACTGCTCGATCCCTAATCAGATTCTCCATTAATTGATGTACTTAACCTGGCACCATGCTTGTCGTCTTTGTGATCTCTGTTGTCCATGCCGATTCTTGTTCTGCATGTTTCTTGACTATGTCATGCAGGTCGACAAAGTATTTGGGTGAGCCAAATTCTGGGAGGCCGATTGTAACATACCCAACACCCATAGGTCGGGTACGCTACCTTCAAGCCCGCCTTGGGACTTCTTTCTCATATCAATACCTTCTTTATTTATTAAATATGCATAAGATAAGAGAATTAATGAAATGCATAGTAATATCCAACAAGCATGCATGTTCTAAAGATTCAATTGATGATAATTAAATACACAACGAAAAAAAATTCATACATAGATAATAATAATAATAATAATAATAGAGAGCACTTATATTTATATAAGGCGACACCAACTGGCTGCAGACAAAGGATGTTCCACCCAACCGTAGACACCACTGCTCCAAATCTCAACAATAGTGTCACCCCCGAGTTGAGGCTATGAATCCACAAGGATTGTTCCAGAGTGTTACTTGGGTTCCCAAACCAGTCATCTCTCGGGCTCTCAATCTCTCACAAATTTCCTAGCACCCACAACAATCCAAGTACCCAACTCTCTTCTACCTTGCCTGTGCCACCTAAGAGAATGGACCTCCACCCTTCTTTTCCACGCAATCCCTCATGCAATCCTTCTCCTTCCTGCCAGGGCTTCTCGAACAGCTGGCCCAGAATCTCAATGATGGAACTCTCAGGACTCACAATTGTGAGAAAAATAGGGTACAGGCCAATGCATTTCAAACATGCAAGCCCCCAGGTCATGGCTAGATCACACTAACGACCACCACAACTAGTTATCCCATGGATAATTCTTCAAAAAATCCATTCCCTTTCCCAAGCCAAGATGCATATGAGGATGTATTGATGGACAGGTCAGGGGGTGCATGGGAGTGTGTGCATGAGTGTGCATGAAGGAAAAAATGGGTGAATTTACAAGGAATCAATGAACAAGCCATCAGTTGAACCCCCCCCCATCAGACCAAAGGCAGGTTTAAGTAACCTCATGGGGAAAAAACGAACCTCCTTGCCTTCCCCAAGAAGCTCACATAACCTATCCCCTCCCTTAGAAAAAAGGGTAATTAAAAAAAATAGGAATAAACAATTAGTCCCTCAAGCCCCCTCTCTCGTGGAATCATAGCCCCCTATAACTCTAGTCCTTGTCTGTCTAGCAGCCAACGATGTATTTATCATTAACAATGATAAAACATTACATGTCTTGGGCACACTCACCTTTTAATAATTTTTTGGGAACTTTGGCCTCTCAGCATTGTAACAATACATTATTTAAAAATGCAGGTTGAAAAATTGGGGTGTTACATGCCCTCCCCCTTATTTTGGCATTATCCTCAGTGAATATACAAAACAAAGACCAAAATATCAAATTTATTCAAAAAGATATGGGTACTCTACCCGCATGGCATCTTCATTCTCCTAGGTAGCATATTCAGGACCGTAGAAGGTCCACTGAACTTTTACCAGCTCTATAACTCAATTCCAGAGCATTTTTACCTTTTGGTCCAATACCCGTATTGGCTAAACCTAAAAATATCCTTATGTCTCTACCTGAATCAGATGCCAATCAATAACATGGTTAGGATCATGTACATATTTCTTTAGTAAGGATACATGAAATATATTATGCACATTCATGGAAGTAGGCAATGCAATTATGTATGAAACTAGCCCTATTCTGTCCAATATTTCAAATGGACCATAAAATCTGGCTGCCAACTTTGTACAACTACCCAATTTCAAAGAGTTTTTATTGGGCTTCACTTTCAAAATTACTTGCTCCCCTAATTTAAATTATCTAGCTGTCTTGTTCTTGTCTGCATAAACTTTCTATCTATCCTGAGTTGCCTTTAAGTTCCTCTTAATCTTGACCACCCAGTCGTCCATGTCCTTAAGCAACTTTGGACCAAGTACCACTCTATCTGCTGGGTTGTCCTAGCTCACTGGAGTTTTGCATTTCCTACCATAAAAGGCCTCAAATGGGATCATTCTCAATGAATCTTGATACCCATTGTTATATGCAAACTCAACCAAGTGTAAGTAATGTTCCCACTTAGATGTCTTATCCATCACATACATTCTCAACATGTCTTCAATTATTTGATTGACTCTCTCTGTTTTCCCATCTGTCTGGGATGATATGTTGTGATAAAGTTTAGATTTGTGCCAAATAATTTAAATAATCCTCTCCAGAAATTGGAGGTAAACTTCATATCTCTTTCCAAGACAATTGTCCTAGGTATCCCATGCAACCTAGAAATTTCCTTCATGAAAATTTTTGCAATATTAGTTGTTGTATGCGTTGTCTTCACAGGCACAAAATGAGCAGCCTTTGTTAATTTATCGACCACCACCATGATTGAATCATGTTGCTTATTCATTCACTACTGCATTTGGGTCAAATTCCGATGGCGCATTCGACGCAATTGCCACATTCTATTGTCAGAAGACCGACAAACCTCGAACCCCCTCAAACGTCGTTTCACATGACGTCGTTTTTCCGACGACCTAGTTTTCGTCGGTATTGCAACGTTTGAAATGTCGCAATACCGACATTTCAAATGTGGCAAGACCGAAGTTTCAAACATGGCAAGAGAGACGTTGCAAACGTGGCAAGACCGACGTTTCAAATGTGGCAAGAGAGACGTTGAAAACGTGGCAAGACCGACATTTCAAACGTGGCAAGAGAGACGTTGCAAACGTGGCAAGATCGATGTTTCAAATGTGGCAAGAGAGACGTTGAAAACGTGGCAAGACCGACGTTTCAAACATGGCAAGAGAGACGTTGCAAACGTGGCAAGACCGACGTTACAAATGTGGCAAGAGAGACATTGCAAACATGGCAAGACCGACGTTTCAAACATGGCAAGTGAGACGTTTCAAACATGGCAAGTGAGACATTGCAAATGTGGCAAGTGAGACATTTCAGACATGGCAAGAGAGACACTTCAAAGGTGGCAAGACCGACGTTTCAAACATGGCAAGTGAGATGTTTCAGACATCTAAAATGTGGCAATAGAGACATCTAGAACGTGGCAAGACTGATGTCTTGAAGGTGGCAAGTTCTCGTCTATAACGTGGGAAGAGAGACGTTAAGAGGTATCATCTCCAACATGGTTGCTATGGGAGCGACACTCCAAAATGTCGCAATAGCGACCTTCTTGTAGGTATTTAAACAAAAAATACAATATCAGTACTAAGAGGGACAGGTACATTAACCTTTGCTAAGATACTAGCCATATCAATATTTAAATCTATATCATCGGTCTATATTTAAGAAACTCATATTTCTTTATTAACAATTTATCCTCTTAGTTTATGTATCCATTAGATACAGTGTTCTTAACACTTTCATATCTCTGTAGCCACTAGGTGGCATTGGTTCTTTTATTTCAATCTTAAATAATGACCTAAGATTTTTTTGCTAATATTTAGATAAGACTATAACAATTGATTGTAATTCCATGGTTGCTAGTGTGCAAAGATGTTTTTTGGGGTCTATAATTTACGAGTCAGAGAGAGAATAGTATCTATTAGAGACATCTGATGTTGGTCACCTACTTTAGTGTGGGTAGGAGAATAATCACAACATCACAGATGAAAGATAACATGAAGTAGAAAAAGATTTCAATATACAAGGAGACATGTTTTTCCCTCCATTGAAAAGAACCATTTGATTAGGTAAAATGTTAATAACTGCAAA